>JAWQFY010000017.1:0-91018 GCA_037055185.1 Capillidium rhysosporum
TATATAAGCTTAATAAAAATAAAACTTATACTTTTAACTAAAAAATTTATAGTTTTAACTTTTATAATATAGGTAAATTTACTATATAATTATATTAATAATTATAAGTTTAAGTAATTTTTATAAATTAAATAGCTTTTAGATTTTATAAAATATATTTTAATTTTAAATATACTATAATTTTTTATTAAAATAGTTTAAATAAAATAATTAATATAAGCTTATAACAAAAATTTAAAGCTAAATAAGTATATTAATTATTTAAATAATATTATTTAAATCTATATAATAAAGCTATACAAATAAATATATATTTTTTAAATAATTGTTTTTAATATTTTTTACTTAGTAATTATTTTTATTGCTTAACTTATATAATATAATTTTAATAAAAAAGTAAATACAATAAAGTTTAAAAATTAGTTAACCATAATAAATTAGTTAATATATATATATTTTTTAATTATATTTTTTAATATAATTAGAAAAAATTTATAAGTTTTTTATATATTTATTACTATATTATATTTTTATAATTATTTTTGCTTAAGTATTTATTTAATTTAGTAATATTAACTTTTATTTTAATATTTAGCTTTTTTTTATAGTTATTTTTATTAGTAAAATACTATTATAAACTACTTTATAGCTTTTAATATTTTTATTTATTTAAAAATTTAATTATTTTAAATCAATTTTATATTTTTTATTAAATATAAAAATTTTTAATTTAAAAAAAAAATTCTGCTTTTATATTTATTAAGTTATATTTTACTTTAAATAAAAAGTATATTTATATTAAAATACTTTTTTAATAATTAATTTTATACTTTATAGCTAAAAACTATAAGCTTTAAGCTTTAACTACTTTATTAAAACTATATAACTAAGAGCTATATACTTTTTATAGCTATTTATAAGTTTTTTTAAGTTAGCTTTACTAGTATTTTACCTTTTTATAAAGTAAAAAGGCATATATATTACAAGTTTATAAATTATTAGCATTATTTTCCCCTATTATATATAAAAAAGTAAAATATAATTTTAGTAGCTTTTAAGTAAAGCTTAAAAGTTAACTATTTATTTTTAATTAGATTAAGGTTTAAGCTATATATAGCTTTTTACTATATAAAAAAGCTAGTTAATAATTTTAATATAATTTTTAATTATTATAGCAATATTTAAAGTAATAAAATATATAAAGTAAAACTTTATATATATTAAAATAGCTTAGTAGTTTTTTAAAAATTTACTTTTAGTTTAAACTAATTATTTTTTCTAAATTATTTTAGTAATATACTATAGTATAAAAGCTATACTTTTATATATTATAAAACTTAAAAACTACTTAATTATATTTATATTTAAATTTTTTTCTACTATATAATAAAAAATGAAAGTATAACTTTATAATTTTATTTTACTATACTTAGTAAAGTTATATAATTTTTCAAAAATAATATATAAAAAGTAGCTTTAAATATAGTAATTTTTATAACTATTTGCTTATTTTTATATTAATATACTTACTTTATAGATAATATATAAGCTGTTTACTTTTATTTTTATATTTTTATATAATAAAAATGTAATTTTTTTAAAATATAGTTGTATTAATACTATAATAATATTTTATTAAAATTTTTGCATATATTTATAATGTTAGTATAGTAATATATTTTAAAAAATTGTAATTAATAGCTAAAAAATATATAAATTTTAGATATATTTATATATTTTTTAATATATAAAAAGCAAATAAATATAATTAAAAATATTTATTTTTAGCTAATTTTATTAACTTAATTTATTTAATTTTTAAAATTAAAATTAGCTACTTTTAAAAGTAGCTAATTACTTATTTATACTATAATATATAATTTTTTATTATAACTTTTAAATGATATATTATAAATAAAATTTTCTTATAAATTATAGATTAGTTTTATTTTATATATAGTTAGGTTTTAATAGCTTATTTATAAATATATTATAAATACTTTATTAATACTATATAATTTAATAATGTTTTTATCTTATATATAATTATAATTATTTTAATTTATTATATTTTTAAATTTTATTATATAGTATATTTATTTAATAAATAATACTACACTTTTTTACTTTTATTCTACTTTACTATATATATTATTTTTATAATAATTTACATTTTATTTTTAACTTTAGTGGTAAAAGTACTATAGAAAATATTAATAACTTTATTTATATTTATTATTTTTTTAGTAGTTATTAAGCTTAAAAATAACTAATAATAATAAGTAATTTTTTAGTTTTAATATAAACTTTCTATTATAGTTTTTTAATAAGTATAAAAAAGGTTAATTTTAAAACTTATTTATAAAATTAAAATCTTTAGCTATTTGTTTTATAAAAATAAAAAACTAAATTTACTAAGATAATGAGTACTTTTTTTAGTAGTAAGTATATCAGCTTAAGTTAATATTATAAAATTTATAAAAGTTATTTTTAGATAAAATAAAATCTGTTTAATTATAAATATACTTATAAGATTGAAATAAAAGGTAGAGTGCAGTAGTATAAAAATAAATAATGTTGTGTATGAGTAAAGTTTGGTTTCATTTAAGAGAATAAATTATTACATTAGTCAGCCAATTAAACCCTTATAGATGACAAAACAAACTTATATTAAATTTACATTCCAAAATTTTATTTCAATTGGTAAGTCAAAAGTTAAATAAACCAAAATATTAGTTGATTAGAAAAAAAGGATGTTAAAATGTACTACTACTTAAAGCTATGCTGCCAGAGCAGGATGTTAAAATAAAAAGTTTGTACCAAAAAAGGTAGAAGAAATCTAGTACCGGAAACAACTTAGATGCACAGGAACTTAGATTTGGACCCTTTAGAACGTTTTGAGCTCGAGTGGTTGGAATGGGAATCCAAGTTGTTAATGGGCGAAGCGGCGGTCGAAGAGTTGGTAGGTACACCGTTGGAGTTAACCAGCATATGGGAACGAGAGGTACGTTGGGAGACTGTGTTCCCGTTCATCGAGATGTGCTTCGCAGCAGCGAGATTTGGCGATTTGAGCTGCTCAATTAAATTATTCACTTCTTCCTGGTGCTTCCGTTGCTCTGTCTGATGCTGTTCCTCCAACTGAGTAATCTTGGCTTGAAGTTCGGTGACCTTACGTTTTAAATCATCCGCTTCCTGGTTATCCTCCTCTAAGCTCTGATTGTATAGTTTGAGATCCTTGATATCCGACTCCAGCTTCTTGATCTGGGCTTGGTAGTCAACGGTGCTGTCAGAAGCCTTGGATAACGTAACGTTGGTCTCTTCAAGCTGCTTGACTTCTTTCTCCCGTACGCTGAGGATCTCATGTAGGTCGTGGAGTTCCTTCTGGTATGATTGGTTGGTCTCCTCATGCTGCTGTAATGCTTGGTTCTTGCTACTGAGGTCGATTTCCAGCTTGTTCAAGTTATCCTTAAGCTGGACGGTGGAAGCTTCAAGTTCATCGTAGCTAATTTTGCGTTGGCTAAGTTGACCATCATGAGCTCCCAATTCCTCTTTAGCTTTAGTGTAGTCGGACTGTAGATTGTCGTAGCGGCTCTCCAACTCATCAAACTTAGCTTGGAGTGCCTTGGATTCGGTAATTTGGAGTTGGAGCTGTTGGTTAACTTCTAAAGCTTCCTTCTTCTGTAGGTGTAAAGTAGCTACAGTCTCCTGCAAATTACATATAGTATCCTCTTGTTCGATTAGAAGCTGGTCGTCCTTGGATTCGGTCAACGATCGGAGGCTAACCTCTTTCTCAGACAATTTCGATCTAACTTTGTCTAACTCTTCGCTACTGGCAGCAAGTTTAGCGATAAGCTCTTGAACTTCTTCCTTTAAGGCTTCAGTTTGATTAACAATACTTTCTTTCTCGAATAACTCCAATTTAATCTTATTGAGTTCGATAGTAAGCTCGTGAATTTGGTTTTTATGAACACTGACGTCTTTAACGATAGTTTCCTTCTCAGGTAACCTCACTTTAGCTATCTCCAACTCTTCGTTCATGACGGTTAACTTACTTTCGAGTTCGAAGACATATTGTTTGTGAGTGTCAAGGTCGTTAGTCAATATATCCTTCTCAGCCAACTCTAGTTTAACTTTCTCGAGTTCAGCAGAGAGTGCAAGGACTTCGGCTTCATGGGTATTTACGTTGTTGATGGAAATTTCCTTCTCAGATGCTCCCAGATTAGTATTCTCAAGTTCGGCTGTGAGTTCTTCAACCTTCTTCTTATGGACTTCGACATTGTTAACCAAAGCTTCCTTTGAAACCAATTCCACCTTAGCCTTAGCCAGCTCTTCGCTGGTGGTAGACAACTTAGCCTCAAGCTCTTGAACTTCTTGTTTGCGGGTCTCGATGTTATCAAATAAAGTTTCCTTTTTAGCGAGCTGTGCCTTTACTTTATCAAGCTCGGTTGTAAGCTCAAGCACTTGGTTCTTATGAAGTTCGACTTGGTTGAGGGAAATCTCTTTTTCAGACAGCTCCAGTTTTACCTTAGCGAGCTCATTCGTGAGATTAAAAACAACTTCCTTGTGTGCCTCCATCTCGTCAATTGAAGTTTCCTTTTCTGACATCTGAGCCTTAACTTGCGCCAGCTCCGCTTCAAGTTCATGAGCTGCCTCCTTGTGGATATTGACGCTTTTAACGTTAAGTTCGTGTTCAGCTAACGCAGCTTTAACCTGCTCAAGTTCGGTAATGAGCTCCAAAACTTCTTTCTGGTGAAGCTCGGGTTCAGCGACCTCTTTTTGAGCGGTAGCCAACTGGGCTGCGAGCAAAGTGACCTTGGACTCCGAAGCTTCCAACTCCTCCAACTTGACCTTGTGTTCAGAAGTCCCTTGTTGCAGCTGGATGAGGTGTTTATCTTTAATTTCGATCTGTTGTTTCAAAGCTTGAAGTTCCTTTGTCAAAGCAATAACTTTATAGTCAGATTCGTTATTAGTCTGAATATAATCGGTATCTTTGAGTTTAACATCTCTATCCTCATCTTGAGCAGATGATTTGGTTCGGACTTCCTCCAACTCGGAGTACAGCCGTTGGATCTCGGCATCTTTATCAGCAGCTGTTGACTTCTGAGTAGCGAGTTGCTGGAGCACGACTTCGAGTTGTTCACGTAACTGCACCTCAGCCTCAGTAAAGTGTCCGTTAGCTAGTGGAACGACAGCAGCGCCTTCGGCTTCCAAGCTTCTAGTGGCTAAGGCTGCTTCATCAACGATAGTTTTTGAACTAGCCTGCTCGGTAAGCTGTCGGTTGCGTCGGATAAGTTCCTCTTCGTTTAACTTTAGATCGACGATTTCCAAATCTAATCGAATAACTTTATCCTTATACATCTCGAGCTCTTTAGTAAAGGAAATCAACTGTGTCTTAAGGTCTGAATCGTTGGTAAAGGCAGGGAGTTGTTTAGATTCAACGTTGGAATCGTCAAGCTTCTTAACGAGTTCTGAATTTTCATCCTTTAGCTTAGTAACTAGAGCTTGCATCTCGATAAAATTAAGATGATCATCTGCACTTTTAGTACCGAAAGCTTCAACTTCAGTGGAAATACCGTTGATACCTTGTATGCTCCTCGAAGTTGATTGATTGGCCTGTAAATCGGTGAGCTCTTCAACTTTCTTTTTCAACTCCGAAATCTGTTGATTAGCTGCATTGAGCTCTTTGAGGACTTGCACGTTCTGCTCCTTCTGGAACTTGACTTGGAGCTCAACCTGAGTGTAGAGCTGCTCGTAAAGACTGAGCTTAGCTTTAATGTTCTCAGGTGTCTCGTTGGAATTGGAAGCGTCTGAAGGTGTGTTTGACTTGGTGTCAACGTATGATGAGATTCGGGACGGAGTGTTGGAGTAGGAGGCTTGGGAAGAAGCTTTAAGAACTTTATGCTTAGCTTGCAACTCGGCGTACATCTTGGTTAGCTTCTCCATGTCTTTCTTTAAAGCTAAATTCATCTGGATGAGGGCAGTCATAGGTACCGTGAAACTCTGTTCCCCAACTCCAGCATTTTCGGTAGCTACAGGTGTGGTGGTACTAAGCTCGCCGTTTTTGTAGTTGTCCAGTTTCTTATTTAAAATTTGGATCATTAACTTCAGTTTGACCGGGTCATTGGTGTCATCTTTCTCAATCGAAATCTTTGATTTGATGTCACGAGCGTTTGAAGCATAGTAGAGGGTAGATATGGTCTCGGGGTGGTCTTCGATAGCAGGGGAAACACAGGCAATCATCATGGTATTGCAATTTCCACCCAACGAGTCCTGCAGCATTCTAGTCAACTTCGAGTCCCGAAATGGTACGTGCACCTTGGTAGCTGAAGGTTTGGATAAAGCTTTAATAACTTTACCTAAGGTAGATAGACCCGCGTTGATGGATATTCCCTCCTTAGCTCGGTCACCGGTTGCTCCAGTACGTTTCATACGCTCACTCCCAGCTAGATCTACAAAATGGCATTTTGAGGTCACAGTGGTTTCAATACCGTTTTCATCCGACTTGGTTTGTAACAAAGTGCCCGATATGATACCGTGTGAACGAGAAGAACCTTGGTTCATTGAGGTGGAAGCGGTCTTACGACGATCCATTCCCTTCTTTAGAACATCATATACCTCATCCATGTTTCGTACTCGGATCTCCTTAGCACCCGTCCACAAAATTTTTCCCTTATCTTCTCTAACTTGGACTACGTTAATATTACTCAAGTCATCACTCAACAGATCCTTTAAATCTTCGTTATAGAGCTCCAAGTAGGTCATACGTAGTTCAATCTTTACTGAAGGATCTGCATTCTGAATGTTGTTCAAGATGAAGTTAAAAGCTCGGGGAACTATACCAGCATTGTCGTTAACTGAAGTTTCGGAAGTACCCATGGTGTACGACTTACCCGACGAAGTTTGTCCGTATGCGAACAAAGTGACGTTGTACCCCTCTATGAAAGTAGACACCATATTCTTCACACAGGTGCTGAAAAGTTGAGCTTGATCTACTGTCTCATCGCATACATGATCGAACTCCCAAGTACGATTCTGATCAATTATTGAATTGTTCTGCATTGAGGTGCTGAAAGCCATACTTTCGACCTGTTTTCTCGAATTTGATTTCACAGGTCTTACTCTTACAGCTAAATTAAACAAAATCGATAAGTCGAAATTTTAAAGATTATAATTTATAAAATAATAAAAAACATAGCTTACCAACTTTTACTGAAGTACTTATCGTACCACTAATGTTAGTGGTCTGACTATGATTTGATTCTGAAAAGGTTGGTGAAAGCATCCTATCTTCAGAATATAACTAAACTTTAGTAAGTAACCGTTACTATAACATAAAACTTACTTCTAAATAATCTACCTTAACCTGCGAATATGTATATTTTAAATATCGAAAAAAAGCAACAAAGTAAATGTATAGCTAAAAGTTGTAGGTTTTATGGAGCTGCTCTAAGTTTAATCAAATTTGTTTTATCTATAGATTGGAATATTCTATGAAATAGCAATAAAGCCCAAATTTGAAATGGGAAATCTTCCTTATCCAAATATTGCATGTTTACGCTTTGAATTTATTGGTAAATAAAATTTCGAATTCGTCAACCCCTACAGTTTCTGAAACAATTCCCCTAACATCTCAACTTTATAGCTTGGTCAATGGAACTCAGATAGAGAACCAAGTTGTTAGATATATTTGCAAGTGGCTTAACAGAGTTGGATTATAAAGTAAGATTCTAGCACCATAAACACTTGCATAGTGTTATAAAATACTGCATCCATAGACATCCCTTGCTCAATAAAAACTGGTTTACATTAAGTGATTTTTATAACTTTTAAGCAGGCTGTTTTCAAATGGAAATTTTATCTAACGCTTACTTTCAAGATCATTTTATTTGTTGCATAGAAATGTATATATAAAGCATCTAATGACTATATGCTTATTTTAATTTCCAATTTAAGATAAATGCATAACTTATTCACAATTGAGATATTTTCATAAACAGTTATACAATAAAAATAAGTTGTATATTTATAATAACGATAGCAAAAATATAACATAGATTCTAACTTATATATTTGAAAGTATGAGTAGAATGTTTTAAACCTAATTTCAAATTAATGTTATAGAAAATTGTTTGTTGTGGTAATACTTTTAGAAGTTTTTTTAATGTTTTTAGCAGTATTTTTATTTATATTAAATAATTATAATTGTAATATTATTTAATTTAATTTAATTTAAATAATTGTTCTCATATAATAATAGAATTTTTATTATTAAAAGTCATTAATACAAATAAATAGTATAATGAATTGTCATATTTTAAAACTTGTTTTGGATTAGTTAATTAAATAATTTTTAATTATATTAATTAAAATAATAATAAATTTTATATAGTTTAGCTTAAAATACTAGAGTAATAGTAACTACTATAAGTTATAATAGCTATATTTAATAAATATAACTAAATATTAATAATATATAAATAGTTTAATAGGAAAAATTTAAGTTATTACTTTTAATTAATAATAATAAACTATTTTATATAAATTAAATAGTACTTTTATTTTAAATATTATTACTAAAATAGTAATTTAAAAATAAGAAATATTATAGCTTATTAACATTTTTGTTTTATTTTTACTATTTTTAAACTAAATTAATATATTTAAAATTACTTTGAAAAAAATAAAATCCTAATTTATAGCAATTAAATTAATATATTATTTTTAACTTTTTTAAAAATCTATTTAATTAAAAATAGCTAATATTAAAAAATAAGTAAATAACTAAAAAAAGTTAGTAATATTTTATATAATATAATAAATACTAATAAAAAGCTTATTAAAAAAAATTAAGTAAATAATAAACTATATTTTCTATTTTAGTTATAATATTTTTTATAGCATATTATATATATTTAAGCTATTTATATTTTTATAACAATCTAGTAACTAATCAAAAATAATTTTAGCTAATTAATATACTAATTTATTTATTTATTTAAAATTAACTTATATATATATTATTTTTTAGCTTTTTAATATTTTTAATATATTTTAATAATTTAATTTTTAATTTAAAGTTTCTAATTATTAATTATCCTTTTTAATACTATTTTAAAAAACTAAAAAGCTTATATTAGTTTTTAACAAATAAATTTTAATAATTGTATTATATAAAGTAAATAGTAATAATAAGTATTAATATAGCTTTATATTAAAAATTTTAATAAGTATATTATTTTTTATTTATATTAATATTTATAAATATATATATATAACAATACATTTTTTATTTTAAACTTTTATATATTTTTATATATTATTTTTCTTTAAAATATATTAGCTTTTTTTTTAACTTTAATAATACTTATAATTTATTTTATTATTTTATTAATAGCTAGTTTTTTTAATACTTTAACATTAATATATTTATTTATTATAATTTTTTATACTAATTTAAACTTTTTATTTCCTTTTTTTTAAAATAAAGTTTTATTATTTTACTTAAAGCTTATTTTAATTAATTATTTTAAATATATTTAATCTAAAAAAATAAAAATAAAAATAAACTTTTTTTAATAGCTAATTTTTGTAATTTAAATATTTAATAAATTACATTTTAACATAATTTTAAAGTAAAGCAAATATTATATATTAATAAACACTTTTAATATAAACTATTTTTTAATTATTAAAATATTTTAAAGTTAAATAAAATAGTTATACTTATTATATCTTACTTTTTAACTAATAATATGTCATTTATATAATTTAAATTAATAATATAAAAAATTAAAATATTAGTTTCTAGTACTAGTATTCTCTAAAATATTTAAGTTTATTACAAATAATTTTTTTCATTTCTTAAAAGCTAATAGGCTAAGCATTAAACTTATAGAAAATTAATTAAATATAAGAAAAAATAAATAAAGCAGAAGCTGTAAAATAAACTTACAAATAATTAAATTAAGAAAACAAACAAAATAAGATAGATAAAGAGTAGCTATATAATCTATTAATAAATAATAAAACTGAGATCAATCTGACTAAATGACTATGTAATTGTCTAAAAAGTCAAATCACCTAACCAGAGTAAAAGACTAAATTATAAATAAAATCTTATAGTAAACTTAGCAACATATAAAAATAAAGTTAGCTTAAATAATTTAGCTAATTTTAAATCTCCTATTAATGCAAATAATAGTAATATAACTTATATAACATAACTTCATTTAATTATTATACTGCTAAACTACAGCTTTAGTTATATTTTAAAGATATTTGAAAATTTATTGGGGTATTAAACTGTTGGATAGAAATAAACTATATCTTGAAATTGAAATTTTGAATTCAAAGTTAAAAACTAATGTTTTGTCTTTAAATTTAAAATATTTTAAAACTATAAATTTATATAGGATATTTTTTATATATCAAAAAAACTAAGCATTAGATACTTTTAAAATCATTTATCCTTCTAAAAAGATACGTTAATAATTTAGAAAATAAAATAAACAAGTATAAATTTTATTTAAAGATTACCATTTTACAAGCTAGATTGGAAACTTTGAGTATAAGCCAAAGGGTTCGATTTGGTACTAGGCATATACTTTTTGACAATATTTGAAATATCTTTAAACTTTTCGGCTTTAGCGTCACCTACTAATTGAAAAAGTATACTATCACTAGTAGTAATAGTGGCACCTACTGATCTCATACGTTGTAAAGCGATTCCAATTTCAAATCTATTACCGGAAGACACACCGTCAGCTAAAACATGAACATCAATACCACGATTGATCAAATCAAAGCAGGTTTGAAGTACACAGACATGAGATTCAATACCAAATAAAATAACAGAATCAATATCTTTTAAATGGGGCTCGACTTCCGGGGTAACCATAGAAAATTTAGTCTTAGCAGCACAAATTGAGGCAGTTGAAATATCTAATTCCTTAACTGTACTTCCTAAAGCTTTGGGGTACTGCTCTGTAACGATAATTTTGCTTTCTAAAACCTTACCAGCCTCAAGCATTTTTGAAGCGGTAGAAATAACATGAGGAAAATCAAAAATTTCTGTGCGGAATCTGTCTTGTATATCACATACAAACATAGCTACCCGGCGAGGGTTTAAAGCGACTACCTTACGTGCGATTGACATTCTGTTTTCTGATTAAGATTGATGAAAGCTTAGAAAACAGGTGACGTTTTTTTCTAGTTAGAAAATTTGGTCATGCATTTTACACTAAATTTACTGAATCAAGAAGCTTAAAATCATTTATACTGCTGAATGATTTGATATGATAAATGATAAAATAGATTTCACCCGCCCAGAAAAAGCTTTAAACCAGTATAATAAATTTATATATTATAGTTTAATACCCGGTCTAGTGAGTGCAAAAGGTTGAAACAATATACTTTAAAATCAGTTAAATAAAATTTAACACAATATTTAATATTTTATAATATTACTATATATATATTATTAGTTAGCTAATACAATATGGGGGACTAGCTCAAGTGGTAGAGCGCCCGCTTAGCATGCGGGAGGCACTGGGATCAATGCCCAGGTTCTCCAATAATTTTTTGTAAATTTTACTTTTTTATTGGGAGAATAAAATTTTAAACTTTAGTGATTTTTCTTTACAAGTCAAGACTAGTTTATTAGATTTACTTTCAGCTAAACTGAATTAATTAAGTTTTTAATTTAATAAACCAACTCTATTACTTAAATAATATTACCTCTATTCTATATTAATTTGCACTTTTTATATTTAGTACATCTTAAATATATGTAATTTATTTAAGTATTATATACATTTAATATTTTCATTATTTCTAAGAATAAAACATATTTTAGTAATAAGTTATAGCTTTTTTTTTGAATAATAAAAACTATAAAGCATTCTTTTAACCTTTTTATATCTATATACTTACTATTTTTATATAAATTTATTAACTGGTTTAAATTTTTTTATAATTAGTCAAAAATTACTATTTTAAATAAAATAATTATTTACTTTTATTATAATAGTTAGCTATATATACTAGTAAATATTTTTTAATAAATAAAATTTATAGTTTTATTTTTTTAATTATAATTTTACTCTTTATTTACTAATATCTTTTATAAACTACTTTTTACTTTAATAAATAAAAATATATAATTAATTTAATATAATATATCTTTTATTTTTATAAAACTTTCACTTTTATGTATAAAATTATAAATAATATAAATTCAGTATTTTAAATTTTTTTTACTTACTAATATTATTATTTTTTTCTTATAAATAATATTAAATTTTAAAATATTTAAATTTAATTTTTTTTTTGTTTTTTTAAATTTATAACCTTTTTAAAAGCTATTTTATACTAAAGAAATTTATTTTTATAATTAAACTAAATATTATATAAATAATAATTTTAAAAACAAATTAACCTATTAAATAAATTATTTAAATATAAGTTATATAATATTTAGTTATTAATATATAAAGTTAATATAATATAATATAGCTATATAATATTATATAAAAAAAGTAAATAAAATTTTAAAATTTTGGGTCTATTTTTATTAGTTTGCCATAGTATAAAGACATATATTTCTAGACAATAGTAGCATTAAAATTTATAATAACAATTATATAATTAATATTAACAATAAGATATTTTATTAAAAACTATTCTATAGTACTAATAAGCAAAATTTTGATAATTCTATCAAAATAACTTTGCTTCAACCTCCACATACCTTAGACCTTTGCATAGTGAGACAAGATATAAGTATTACTTATCATATTCTAGTGTATCTATCCCCTTAGTAAAATGCTTATCAGATGGCTGTTAACAAAAATATACTAGACCCTCAACTAATAATAAATATTAGCATACCTTGACAAAGTATGAAATGGGTAGTTTTATGTACCGAAAAAATTGAATGTATTTAGGATGTTCGAAATCCAATATAGGAATATCATTCTAAGCATAATGTCTATAATTAGCCTCATTCCCTCATTCTTAGGGTGGTCATTACAAGCTTTACATACTGCTGTTTCCGTATTAAAGACGTCATTCTTTTGCTTACTTCTAATAAAGCATTTGGGTAGATTTCAACTTACAGGGGGTTTAGACATGTGCTCTATACCGATTAGCTATTTGCAATGAGTTGCCCTTAAAGCGATTACTAATTCCTACAGCCTTGATTTGCTATTCATATTAACTTGTATTATGTCATCCTTTTGGTTCACCACGAAAAATATAAAGTTTCAAAACCTAACTTTTTTAACAAGTTTACAAAATCGAAATACAATGTTATCGCTACTAAGAAATTCAGGTGCATTAAAGGGTGCCTTCAGAGCTAACAACCAGGTAATTTAGAAATACAGTTTATGATTATAAAATTATATTAATATATTCTTTACAGTCCTTCGTACAGAAAGCTTATAACTCCAATGCGAGTGGAGCTAACCAACCCAAATCTGGTAACAACCTATTCTTGTACGCCGTACCCGTCTTAGCAGCAGCCGGTATTTGCCTTTAAATTTATATATCTAACTTTTTAGGCTATTATTACTATTCAACTAATGGCAAAGAAACTGCCAAGGCCATACCAGCCCAGCTTTTACCTTCCGGATTGAACGCCCAAGAGTTTACTGCATTCAAGTTGAAGGAAGTTTCTAGCGTATCTCATGATACCAAATTGCTTAGATTCGAACTCCCTGAAAACAGCAGCTTACAGTTACCTATTGCTTCATGCTTAGTTACCCGTAAACCTGTAAAAGAAGGTGAAAAGCCAACCATTCGTCCCTATACCCCAACCTCTCTTGAAAATGAGGTTGGTCATTTCGATCTTATCGTCAAAAAATACGACAGTAAATTATTCTTTTTTTCAATTTAATTTAATATTTTACTTTATTTTAAGCTGGTGCCTTGACACCCTTCATTTTCAACATGAAACCTGGCGACACTTTGGACTTCAAAGGACCTTTCCCTAAGTATTTATACAAGGCCAATACCTTAAGTGAAATAGGAATGATCGCCGGTGGTACTGGTATTACTCCTATGTTACAGCTGATCCGTAAGATTGTTCCAAATCCCGAAGATAAGACCAAAGTTACTCTACTGTTCGCCAACAAGACAGAAAAAGACATTTTGTTGAAAGAGGAACTTGACAACCTCGCCAAACAGCACCCTGACAAATTTAAGATTGAGTATGTATTAGATAGTCCTAGTGCTTCATGGACCGGTACTAAAGGGTTTGTTACTAAAGATCTTATTCAGAAGAAACTCCCTGCTTCCACTGATTCCGACGCTATGATCTTCGTTTGCGGTCCAGAACCTATGGTTAAAGTTATGTCCGGCTCTAAAAAATCACCTCAAGATCAAGGTGAGCTAACTGGCTATCTTAAGGAACTTGGTTTTACTAAGGAAAAAGTTTTCAAGTTTTAATTACTTTGCATTGAATAAATTTTGATAATGCTTATTTTATTAATTATAAAAAGTGGTTATTATTTTTCCATATCACAGGTATAAAATTTACTAATAATAACTAACTTTTGATAAAGTTGATTAAGTAGCTTTAAGTTAAATATTTGCAATATAAGAAAAAGTTAGTAGAAAGAGTCATTAAGTTTTAAACAAAGTATTAAGTATAAAAGTTTACTATATAGGTAATTCTAAAAACTTTAATATTCTATAATTTTTTTTGTAACTTAATATTAAGATTATTTAGTTAATTTATATTTTTATCTTTTTAAATTAAATTTTTAAAAGTGTATATTATATAATTATTCAAATATTAACAGCTTTAATTTATATATATTTCTTATAGTTTTTATAAATAGTTTTTAACTTTATTTATTTTTTATTCTAGCTTATAAATTTAATTATTTATCTACTTATATTTAATATTTATAGTAGCTTTTTTACTTATAAACTTTAGCTTATTTTAAAATTTTATTATTTAGTTAATATTTATTAAAAGAGTTTACTTTTATTATTATTATTTAACTTTATACTTAACTTTTTAATTAAAATAAGCTTATATTTTTTAATATTTAATTTTATAGTTTATAGTATCTAATTATAAATTTTAAGTTTTAATTACTTTATTAAAACTATATAGCTATTTATAAAGTTTTTAAATTAGCCTTACTAATATTTAGCTTTTTTACTATATAAAAAAAGTATGCTTAATTTAATTTTATAAATTGTTAATATATTTTTCTTCTATTATATAAAAGAAAGTAAAATCTAATTTTAATAAACTTTTTTTTTTAAATTTTAAACAGCTTTTAAATATTTAGATACTTTTAATTAAGTTAATATTTAAACTATATTTAATTTTTAAATATATAAAAAACTAGTTAAAAAGCTTAAAATAAAGCTATTCAAGTAAAATAATATATTTTTGCAGCTATATTATAAAAATATTAGTATTAAAAATATTTATATATTTAATTAAGCTAATATATATAATTTTCATTTTTATAATATAGCTATAAAAGTATTATATTTATTAAATTTATATTTGCTTATATAGCTTTATTTTAAAAATATAAATATATTATTTATATAATTAGTATATTTGTTTAAAATAAAAGCTAAACTTTTATAATATATATATTTTTTTAATTATTTTAATAATATATTATAATATTAAAGCTTTACTTTAGTATTTTTCAAAGTTTAAAAAATATTTAACTTTAATAGTATTTATATATTTTTTACTTTTAGTAAAAAAAATAAAATTATAGCTTTATAAATATTATAGTATTAATTTTTTTTTTAAATATAGTAAAAAAAAGAAAATAGCTTTAAATATTTAAAAATAAGTAAAAATTAGACTTAATTTATTAGATAAAGCAAAATTAACTAATATTTTAGCTATTTTAAAGCTTTAGCTTAAAGTATTATAAACTATAAATATATATTTTTTATAATTATTAGTTTATATTTATATACTTTTAAATATTTAAAGTATTGTATTTTTTACTATAAAAAATATATATAATACTATAGTATTAATAAAGTTATATTTTTAATTTTAAGTATTTTATAGTAAAACTATAAAATAAAAAAGGTTTTTAATTATAAATAAAGTTAGGTAGCTTTAAATTTTTATAAAATATTAAAGTAAAGCTTTAATATTATAATATATTACTAAAATAGTTTGAAAAAATAAAAAGTATAATATTAAAGTTTTATTTTAATACTACTTTTTATACTTTTATAATAATTAAAAATATATTAAAACTTTAAATATATAAAATATTAGTATTAAGCTTTTTAATTAATATTAATACTATATTTTAATAATATATATATGTTTAAATAGTAAAGCAATATATTTTAAATTTTAACTTAATTAAAAATACTTAAGTATTTTTTAAGTTTAGTTTAAAAGTTATTAAAAAAATAAAATATTAGTAAAGCTAATTTAAAAAAACTTATAAATAGCTATAAAAAGTATATAGCTTTTATTTAAATAGTTTTAATTGTATAGTTTTAGCTTATAATTTATAGCTTATAAAAATAAAATATTAAAAAATTACTTTAATTTAAATATATTTTTTTTAAAGTTATTATAATAATTTTTTTAAAATTAAATTTATACTAGTATTTTAAATTTAAAAAATATATTAATGATTTAATAACTAGTATATTTTTATTAATATTATTTAACTTTTATATAAAAATTAGCTAAATTTTTAATCTATTATTTAAGTATTTTAGTTTTTAAAAAAAATTAATTTTTATTTATTTAGCTAAATCTTTCTTTTTAATATAGCTAATATATATATTAGTTTATTTTTAATATATACATTTTTTAAATTTTAAATAGTATAAATTAATAAAATAATTTTAATTAAGTTATTACTTTAAAAAAAAACTTAATAATTTAAAAATTAATATAATTAATTAACCTTTATTAATAAATAATACTTACTTTTATTTTATTATAATATATTAGATTTTTAATAAAAAATAGTTAAATATTTATAATTTTTATATTACTTTATATAAAATTTAAGTATATTAATAGATAATATATTTTTTAAATAGTTAAAAAGGTAATATTAGATTAAAAAACCAGTTTTTCTATAAAATTATCTTTAATTATACTATTTTTAAAAGCTTTTTTAGCTAATAGCTTAAATTAAAAAAATGTACTTTTCTTTTTTAAATATTTTTATTTATTTAGCTAATTTTATAACTTTTAAAAAATTAATAAAAAGAATTTTTTAAGTTTTTTTAAATAATTACTAAATATCTTTATAATAACTTTAATTTTTATTTTATTAGCTAATAATATCTTTTTTTATAATTAATATTTTAGAATAATAACTTTTAGCAATGTTTTTATAATTTTATTTTTAACTTATATAGCTTATATTTATTTATTTAAGCTTTTAACAATTTAAAATATTATATCTTAAAGTAATAAAAGTATAATAATAATATATATATATATATTAAAATAAAATAGCTAAATAAATTAATAGCTATAATATTACTATAATAAAAGTATATACTAGTAGTATATATTAAAATATAAGTTTTTATAAATATAATAAAGTTTAATAGTTAAAAATAATAATTAAAAATAAGTTTAAAAGATTAAAAATTAAGCCTTTTTAAAAAACAAAATGTTATATTTAATAGCACAATGAATATATTTTTTTTAAATTAGCTTTTATATTAATTGTTAATAAAAAGCTTTTTAAAATAAATTATATAATATATATTAATAAAATACTTAGCTAAAAAAAGTTATTTAATAAAAATTATTTAATTTAATAAGTATATTTTAATAAATATTATATTATTAGTAAGGGTAAAATAAAGTATTTTTAAGTTATATTTAAATATTTAAAAGTTTAAAATTATAATTATAATACTGTTACTAGTTTTTATAGGTTTAATAAATTTAAAGCAACTTTTAAAGCTTTATTTTAAAAAATTTAAAGTTTTATATAATTAAAAAGGTAATATAAAGTAAAAACTATATAAAAATTCTTAATAATAATTATTTTATTTTTATAAAAAAAGTAAAAATAGACAATTATTCTATTTATATATATTTAATATAAATATTTACATCTTTAAAATAGTAGCTAACTATAATTTAGCTAATAGTATTATAATATTAAATTAAAATTTAAATAATAAAAACTAGTATACTTTTTAGATTTTAATTATATTAAAAATAATTAGGCTGCTTTAAAAAGCTATATATATAAATGCTAGACTAATTAATTTAAGGTAAATTTTAGATAAAAATTAAAGCAACTTTAACTAAATTTATTAAAAAATAAAAGTTTAATTATAAATAAATAAAAATTTAAATATATATACTTCTTTATATATACTTTTTAATATACTAAACTATTAAATACTTTTAATAATTAATAGCATAGCTTAAAATTATATATAAAATTATATAATAAATATATATAATAAATATATATTAGTTTTTAATTAAAAAAAAAGAAATAGCTATTTTTATATAAGTAAAACATTTATAAAATTTTCAACTACTTTGAAAATATTTGTAAATACTTATTTAAATTTTTTTTTCAATATTTATCTATTTACTAAGCTTAATCAATAAATACATTTTAATTTCAAGGTAGTAATTAAACTACAAAACTAGTAAAGGTAAAATAAAGTTAAACTTATATAAATAGAAATAGAAATAGCTTTAAAATCTACTGATATGATCTCTGATTACTAAAACACAATGTATAATTTATACTAAAAATAAATACTTTCATATTTTGAAAACTTGGCAGTATAAGAATCTCATATATTGGAATTAAACTTTTAAGTCAATTTAATAAGCTATTGAATTTTTTAGGCTATATAATAGCTGTAAACTAATACTTACTAATTGCATCCAATCGTTTATATTTTATACAATAGTTACCAAAATTTACGAATACCTATTGACTGATAAATCGAATGTTATTGGATTTAGACTAATTAATTTAACCGAATTTTATTAGTAATTGAAGTTAGCTATTTTACAGTTAAAATTCTAATTCTCAACACCTAAAAATGTAAGTAATTCAACTCCACAACTTTACGATTAATCGCTTATATTTCTCCGGAATATCCAAATTACTTTCTTTTAATTACCCGTATTTAACTAATTTATAATTTTAACTGACAATTAATACATAGTATAATAATCGGTAAACTTACTTTCTAATGACATATAATTTAGTTTAATTACCTATTTATCAATAATTTTAGCTAATAAGCATTCGAGTATTCTAACGAATACTATTAGATTTAATAGTAAATATGAAATATTGAATGATAATTAAATTCAGGTATAAAAAATAAATTAACTGGAGTTGGACTCAATCTCTTTCCAGCAGCTTATGTTTGTCTTTTGTAGCAACTATACATAGTAGCTCTTTGTAACTAGAAGTTTCCAGAAATATATATGTAAGTTAAGCATATAAAAAAATGAGATGGAACACATTTATTAAGGATATAACCAACAACAAGGTTTAGTTTAAATAATATACGGCTAATCTGGTAAATTCAAGCTATAATGCCGTATATAGTAAATGTTAGTTTACTACTTAGTTACCGTCTTTATATTATTTAGGAATTCATATACTGTTATTAAAAGGGCTAGTGTTTGTCGATAGAAGGATATATTATAGCTAAAAACTCTTAATATCAGCATCTATGATTAGTTAGCTATAAAATCTAGAGCGTGTTTTCCGCTTTGCTCCTTTTGGAGTTTTCCGATAGAATTGTAGATGCAGAATAAATGATTAATAATGGTTTAAGCCTGCTTCGTGAACTATGTACAACAAAGAGCACCATATTCCACGTCGAACCTCTATGAATTAACCGTTTACAACTTTATACTTCTCTGTACTGTACCTTGATTAAGATCTAGACTCAAGTTCAAGCTACAACTTTATCCTTTACACAATTTGGGTATAATTGGTAGTATGAATGCCAAATATAGCCACTTTGGAATTGTACTTGTCTAATTTTTCTAAATTAAAATAATTGGAATTCATGTTTGCTCAACTTATACTTTTTTAGATATTCATTGTAGCGAGCAAGTTCCAAGTTTTAGTATCTAGACTTCAACCTTCTATGATTTCATCTCAATAGCCTTATGGAAACTACTATATAAACATATACCCTTAAAGTTTGAAAGGGAAGCTTATTTATAGATTGGGTCCGCTTTGCTTTAAAGCTAAACTTTATGGGTAATTTGTATTATACGACGGTGTTCGTGTTCGTAATATTCTTTTCTAAGTAACTTTTACAGCTATTTTTAAACTTATAGAAAGCACAACTATTTAATAAATATATTAATCAAAATTGCACTTTTACCTTTACCCTTTTTCTGGAACTATTGCTAACTTATGTACAGCTTAATTGAATACTTTATTAGCATTGTTATTGTAAATGCAAAGTCATGAAAGGTAGATATTCAGTGTAGTAGGCTCGACTATGAAGATCTAAACAATAACTTTAACATTAAATTAGTAATCAATTGAATAAAAGGCTATGGTATTTGCTTATATGGAAAGATGTTAATACGAAATCTATTACAAGACCTTGAACCGTTTTCAAAACTTGGTCAAAATCCTTCAATTTATTTTACTGTGCACTCGTTTACAGCTTTCTAATTTTGCAAAGGTTTTTTTAAATTTAGCTAGAGCATTTAATCATTTCTCAATCCCTGCTTTTATAGGCGCAGCTAGTGGTGCCTACTTGTACTCGTTTGTAAATGGAGCAATCGTAACTATATACTATTTGGGAACTAATCAATAAACGATCAAGATTTTCTATGAATAAATTGATTAAAAATACCTCAGGTGAAACAACACCTACTATCCCAGCTAAAAGTGTAATTAATTGGCTAAATCAAATTACTTGCAGCTTTGAATAACAATTTAAATAAAATAATACGGGAACTACAAACCATTCAATTTGTGGCTATTCAAATATTAGTTGTCATTAAATTTACTTAAAAAGTATAGCCTCACTGAATGTGAACAATTAAACTTAAAATAGATCATCTATTAATCTAGACTTTTTTAGTGTAAATGTAGATCATTGCTACAAAAATGGTGTTTTCAAAATTAAATCATAAAGATTTGAAATTAAAAAAAAGATTAAAGAATGAACGGATTTTCCTATTTCAAACTTAGCAAGGCGTACTTACAAGAGCTTAAGTACAACTAGCCTGTACTTCCAATCATACCAATAGTGTTAGGAAATGGAACGAATACAATTCAGTTAAAATTTGAACTTTATTTAACTAAATCTTATTGACCTTCATAATATATATATATATTTTGTAAATGTAGTTGAGTGCTGTAGCTATTTATATGATACCGTTTTTTAAACAGTTTCAGCCTTACATTTAAAGCTGTGGCAAGTAGCTAAAAGTGTAGTGTTCCTTTAATTATAAGTTGCTATTGTTGTTTAATTTAATTTTATCAGCTTCTTTAAGATGAAGCTCGTTTATAATGGAAGAGTAGTTCTGGACTTACAGTACTTCTTGGTTAGCTAAAACAACTTCTGGAAAAGAAGTCTACCCTTTTTAATCGACAGAAGTTTCTAGGGAAGTTTAACTTTTAAAATTGGATAACAAATACCAAATGCCAAATGAAATTCTAATATGGAGAAAATAGCCTATTTTTAATTAGTTAGGCCGGTTTATAATTTACAAATTGCTTAACTTTCGTTTCCTTTCGCTTTTCTGTGGATAGACACGGGAACATCTCCACTAAAATATCAGTCTCACTTGAAACATTAACTAAAATTAAATTAAATGTAGTTCTATTAACGTATCTGATTGGACTAGAATCCAGCATTTGAAATGTTAGGTGCAGCTTTTAAAGAAATTGGATTGTGGTTGTGGTAGTCTAGACCCTGAAACTCAATATTTCGTCATCGTACATCCCTCTATAATTGAACACCTAGCACTACTTTAAAAATAGTTAAATAAAATTCAACTAGTAAATTTCAACCTTTGATTTCGGTTTGAAATTAGTTTCCTAACTCTTCTAGACAACGATTGCAGATAAAGTAATTCAAATCGAGTTTAAGTTCGCTATTTAATTCAAATATTTTAAAGAAACTCCCTATAAGATTCTAGCCTCGCTAATTTAGAATAGAATAATTCAACAAAGCGAACCAGCGAACAGCTACAAATTTATCAAATTGAAGTTGAAACTTAATAACAGATTGAGTACTTAAGTAGAACTTTACCTTTAAACTTATAGTTTAAACTTTATATTGCTTTTTAAAAAGTTGTAAACGACAGTTCGACAACTCATTTACATATATACACGTAGTTACTGATTTGTATAGTTTTATAACTCGATTCGATTCAGTTTTATTTCAACACTCCGACTACCGATAACCAAAATTGTATTGTAAACGAATTAACGATGCCGACCTGCTGTATTGATAATATATGTCGAGTGATATGCGACGCTACTTTCGAACCAGTTTTAGTTTGCGACGAATGGCGACCGTTAGCTTGTAACACCCGTCTACTAGAAGTATTCCATTACAAAGACGAAACGGAAGTTACTTCACAACCTATACGCGAATTTGTAAACAAACATTTCACCCCTAAAGAGGTGGTAGATAACGGTGAAACACGGCAAGTTAAGGTGTTAGAACTTACCTACGCGCTAGTAGCTAGCTCTGATATGTCCGAAAGGATGGCAATAGCTAAAGTTAAGCAGTGGGAGTTCGAAAATAGGCCGTATTACACGATATCTATAAGGGACGTACACATCTTAAAGTTAGCTAACAAAGAACCGGCTCCTATGGAACTTGAACAAACTTCAGTTGAACCCCTTTCGATTTTAAACAAAACTTCAGACATGCATTTCGACCCTTCAGATGAACCTGAACTTGAATCTAGGTTATTACAGGAGTTTTCGCTTTTAGCTGACGCTATACCTTCTATGGTTTGGGTATGCGGTAGGGAAGGTGAAATCTAGTAAGAAAAGATGCCCTAAAATTATTTATTTACTTGAAAACTTTATAGTTACGCTAACAAAAGAGTCAAAGAGACTTGGGGTATAGATGTACTGCAGGAATCTTGGCAAGTAAGTTTTATCTTTAAGTTGGAACTGTTGATTTACTTACACTTTATATTACTAGGAATGTATACATCCAATAGATTGGGAATCCTTTATACCGCAGTGGAAACAAGCTCAAGCAGTAAATATTAATTATAAACGAATAGATGTTAAACCTTATTTCTTAGTCTATTACAGCGTTCAGCCATGAAACGAGATACCGTAACAAATTTGCTAAACCTGACCCAGAGGATCCAAACAACGGTTACAGGTGGCATATCTTTCAATCTACCCCTATCTTCGGAAAAGATGGTATACTTAAACGTTGGGTACTTACGGCTATGGGTAATTTACCATACCTGTTTCATATATACTTACCCATTTAACTAGATGTACACGATTGGAAATGCGCTGAAGCCGAGAAACAGAAGTTAGTTGCTTCGGAAAAGATGGCTATAGAAGCTTCTCGACTAAAATCCGCTTTCCTATCGATGATGTCCCATGAAATTAGAACCCCACTGTTCGGTATAGTTGGGAATACCTGTCTGTTGATGGAGACCGATATTGACAACGACCAACGCGCTTATATTAATACAATTGATGGGTCGGCTCGTCTGATGGTAAAAGCTTATTTATTGCAATCGTTGTAAACTAAAATTCAATTTAGATGTCAGTAATTCAGGATATCCTCGACTTCTCGCGAATCGAAGCCAACAAATTAAACTTACAACCGGCACCCTTCTCATTAACGCGACTGATTAACCGATGTTCGGGTGCTATCAACAACTCAGCTACTAGAAAAGGGTTGAAGTTCATAGGCTCCAACATCAACTACGACCTCAACGTAGTCGGTGATGAGAGCCGTGTACAACAAGTACTAACCAACATAGCTTCGAACGCCATCAAATTTACCCATACCGGATCGGTCACATTAGAATGTACCAGTAAAGTACTAAATAACGGGAAAGTAGTAGTGCGGATAGTCATTAAAGATACCGGGATTGGGATGGGACCAGATGTCACTAGCAAGTTGTTCGCTCCTTGGACTCAAGCCGATTCTTCCAATCGTAGGCTGTATGGCGGTTCTGGTCTAGGTTTAGCTATTACCAAATCGTTGGTTGAGATGATGGGAGGCAGGATTGGCTTATCTTCGGAGATGGATGTAGGCTCCACCTTCTGGGTCGAACTCATATTCCCTGAAGCTAATATCGACACCCTCAACGAGCCCGATGCCTTTTCACCTGAGTCCACTATGAAGATTTCGAAATTCGAGTTCTATGATTTCAAATCTACTCCGATTTCAGAACCACTCTTAAATTTAGATATCCCGTTAAGCCCGATACCTGAAGTTTTAACTCGCAACCGCAAAGCCCTAAAAGTTTCCAAAGCATCGTCACCCGGTCACAATACTACCACACCGAATCCAGCTAAACTACCGAACAGGAAGGTGCAATTGGATAAATCGAAAAATCCTAATAACCTGAATTTCCAACTGCCTAACGATAAAAAATTCCAAGTGCTATTAGCTGAAGACAACCCTATCAACCAAGCCATTTTAATACGTTTCTTAGAGAAGATGGGTTGTGTCGAATATATACTTGCTAACGACGGGGTATTGGCGTTAGATACTTACCTTTCTAAACCCAAGGGGCATTTCGACCTCATTCTACTCGATCAATCAATGCCAAGGATGGATGGGGATATGGTATGTCAGGAGATTAGGAAGAAACATAACGATACAAACCAAGTCATCATATCAGTATCAGCTAACGCTCTACTATCTGACCGAACCTACTTCTTGGAAGTGGGTATGAACGATCATATTTCGAAACCAGTCACTTTCGTCAACTTTAGAGAGACTTTGACTAAATGGTTGCTTGAAATCAAGCCGAAACTTAATCAAAGCCTGGAAGAGAACCCTATTTCCACACCGAAACCCACTATCTCGTTGAGTATGACATAGTTGTATAAACCTAGACCAACCACACCCCCTTTAGTTCTTTTATCGTAGCGTACATACTAACCTCTTTTACTCTTCCGTTCACCTCTCTTTTAAAATTTATTCAGGCCGGGTACTGCTTCCTCCAAGTTTTCACACCCTTCGTTTTGATAATTGTACTACCATCGATTCTAACTACCTGCAACTTTTTAACGATACTTCCTCTCTTAACTATCTATAATACTTAAAAAATATAAACTTAATTTTCTTATGCATCGCTCCTTTTCTCTTCCTCACACTAAATTTACAAATTCAGTTCATTGGCTCCTTCAAATAATTAATTATAATGATTAATTTTTCCATCAGCTTTCTTTAGCCTTAAGTGTAAAGTTTTATAGCTGGATCAATCAGATCCAACCATTATGCTACGTATAGGTCAGACTGACGTTCACGTAGCGTTTGAACACTTAAGCTGAAGTAAAACACGGTTTAATAGCTACTTCCGTACGTTAAAGTTACTATTTAAGTTATTGGGTTTAAATAATTTAAACTAAGATGGAATTTAATTGATTGTATATAAAGTTTGTGCAGGGTTAGAATCCAACTTGGTGATTTAAATTAAGGTTTAATTAAATATATATTTATATGTCGAAATAGTACTAGAAATAAATTTAAATTTAAATAATTTGAAACAGATGGAATAAGTAGGTTCATTCCAATTAAGTAATTTTAAAAATGAAATTTATATATTGAGTTCTAAAAAAGGGCTTTAAAAGTTAATTATTATATTCTAATTTAGTATAAATTACTTTTATAAACTATATTATAAAAACAAATACTATTATAAAAAACTTCAATTAAAAGAAAATTAAACTGGAATTTGAAATAAAGCTTCAATTAAAAAAGTATTAGTTTATAATAGTATATAATTTAAAAAATCAATTATTTTTAGATAAATCAAGTTATTACCTAAAAATTATATATATAGTTAGCTACATTAAAAAGTAGCTAATTCTAATTTAATAAAACTATAAATACTCAAAATAATTAGGTAATAAAAAATATAATTTATTTAATTTTACATATATATAATTTAAATTTTTTAGAAAATAAACAAGCTATATAGTAGGTTCTTATTTTTAAAAAGTATTATACTTCTTTAAAATTTAAATATATTAAAATATATCTAAAAATTTAAAAAAAAATATTTTAATAAAATAAATAATATATTAAAATCTAAATATTTTTAAATAAGCTTAAAATAAAATTATTAAGATAAAGTTATATATTTATAATAATATTATAAATATATATTAAAATTCTAATTATAAATTTATAAATAAATAAAATAAAATAACTAATTTTTATTTAGAAAAAATAGTAAAGTTTTTTAATATATTTATATTACTAAAATAAAATTTTAATACTTAATTTTATAGCCTTAAGCTTTAACTACTCTAATAAAATATTATTTATAACTTTTGTAAGTTTTTTAAATTAGCTTTATTAGTATTTTATTTTACTCTATTATATAAAGAAGGTATATCTAATATAATTTTATAAATTATTAATATTTTTTAGTAGATTATAATTTTAATAAACTTTTTTTTAGTATTTTCTAAGTAAAGCTTAAAAGCTATCTAAGTATTTTTAATATAATTTTTAGTTATTACAAAAATATAAAGAGTAGTAAAGTTATATATTAAAATAGCTTAATAGTTTTTAAATAAAATTTTTAAAAAAACTTAAAATAAAATTAACTAAGTAAACTTATATAGAAATTAGTATTAAAATTATCTTTTATATACACTAAATACAAATTTATATATATATTAAGTGTTATATATATATTAACTTTAAAGCTACTAAATTAATATAAGTTATAATTTATTATTTAGTTAAATTTATAATTTTAATTAAGCTAATATATATAATTTTTATCTTTAATATTATACTTATTAAATTTAAATTTATTATTTTAAATAATATTATTTAAATAGTTTGTATATTTTAAATAATATTATTTAAATAGTTTGTATATTTAAAAAGCATACTTTTAGCTTATACTAATTATTTTTTTTAACTTATTTTAGTACTATACTATTTTATAAAACTTAAAAACTACCTAATTTTATTTATATTTAAAAGCTATAAAGAAATAAAAGTATAACTTTATAAATTATATGCTTTTAAAAGTATATTTAAATTAAACTAATTAAGCTAATATTTTAGTTATTTTAAAATTTAATATAACATTATAAATTTGCAATTTATTTAAATTAACTGCAAATTAAAAGAATCTGTATTTTTATATTTACTTATAATAAAAGTTAAATACTTAATAGCTTTAGCTATATTGCTAACTATATAACTATTTTTTAAAATTAAAAATAGTTACTTTTAAAAGTAGCTAATTGCTTATTTAGTATTATATAGCTAAAGCTATTAAATAATTAAGTTTTATTTTTAAAGCTTTATTTAAAAAGTAAGTGATTATAAAAAAGTAAATACTTTAATATATTTATAACTATTTTAAACAAGTTATAAAAAATCAGTATATTAAAACTTTGTCTTAATATACTACTTTAAATTTTATAAAAGCTTTATATTAGCTTAACTTACTTTATTATATAAAATAAATCTAATTTAAAAATACTTTTTAAATATATAATTTTTTTTTTATAGTATAATATTATAAAATATAAAGTAATATTTTAAATTTAATTATAATTAAATATTATTTAAACTATATAAATTATTAAAAAATTATTTTAATATTATAAAAAATTGTTAAAAATATTTAAAAAAATACTAAATATAGTAAAAAGGCAAAACTTTTATACTAAAAGTATATTATTAATAAAATAATATATAAATAGTATATATTAACTATTTAATATAATTTATAGTAATATTAAAAATTAAAATAATTTAATAGCTAATTATTATTAGCTTAACTTTTAAAAATTATTACTTTAAGTATAACTAACTAAATATAAAAGCTTTTTTATTTAACTTATTTAATAAATTTATTATTTTAAATAATATTAGTTAATTATTACTTTTTTACTCTTTTTTATATATAGTTTTTAAGCTATAGCTAATAATTATTACTTTAATTTAGCTAATATATATATATTTATATATTTTTTAATATAGCTTTAATTAAATATAAATTTTAGTATTAAAATAAAATTAATTAATAAAAAGTATAATTTTATTTAAAAAATATATAATTATTTTACATTTTAATTTTCTTATATAGCTTTTAAATACTCTTATTATAGTAAAATTTTAATTTATTATTTAAAAAAATTATTTAATATTAAAATTAGCTTTTTCTTATAAGAATATAGTTATTTTTAAATAAATTATATTATGATAAATCTTTTAATTATTAGAGTAGCTTATAAGTTTACAAAAGTTTTCTTATAGCTTTTATATACTTTTATCCTTAATTTTAAAATATAATAATAGCTAAATATATTACTATTTATAATGCTAAGTATTATAAATACTTAATACTTTTTTTGCCTTTAATTATATTAATTTTTTACTTAAAATTTATAAACTATTTTGTAAATTATAGCTTTATCAAATTTCTCACTTTATATTTTTTAGTTTATACTTATTAAAAAGTTAATATATAATAAATAATTAAATTAAAAAGTAAAAATTATTTTTCAAAATATTTATACAGGTTTAGTTTATAAATTATACTTTTTTAACTACTTTCTCCTATTTCAATTTATTATTCAGTATATTTCATTATTTTTACTATTTATATAAGGTTTTTAATACTATTTTACAGCTTATTATTAATATCTAAATTTTAAGTTTTAATAGCTATAAAGGTAGAAGTGATATACTCTATTTTAGCTAATTTAGTAAAAGTAGGTAGTAAGCTTTAAACCTTATAAAAAAGTTGATAAATTTTATACTTTTAGCAATTTTGAATTTCCAATATTAATGTCTTCAAGTTTTTTAAATCTTACCAATAAACACATATATCTAATTTTTTAAACTAAGTATAGATTTGCTTTAATAATTGGTGTTTTATTAGCTAATTTTAAAAGGTTTTGTTAGTTTAACTGCCATTCTGCCAGCAATGAATTTGGTTTTTTATAAAAATGTTCTTAAAAAACAAAGTTCAAATTACGATTAATGGGATGGTTTTTTATATACAAATCTGTTAGGAATTCTATTTAAACTCTATGATTGGACGATATTATTTTTGAGTTATGGAAATTATTCATTTTAAGATACTGGAATTCTATAAAGCTAAAAAAAATCTACTAATGGAAATACTATTGAAGAAAATAGGTGATAGTGAGTTTTTTTCGAAACTAAGCTTCTAGCAAAAAGCAATAAATCTGTACAACTATATCGAATTTAAAATGATAGAACGTATTGAACTTTTAGAACAACTTCAGCAATTAAAGATAGAATTTGAATCAAACTTTCAAATTCAAAAATTATTAAGTGTGATTCAAGATTTAAATTTGACAATAAGTTACCAATCTATATCAGCAACTCCGCTAAAACTAAATATTGAAAGTTTTAAATTACCGTATGCGATAACTTTACAACCCATTCCGATCAAAAGAATTTTAAAAGATAGTAATAAAACAGTAGTGGTATATAGATACAGTACTTTAGAAGTAAATAAGGTAATAGAAACGCATAATGAAATACTTTTTGATAAACGACTTTTGTCGAAATCAAATTCGGTGAACTGTATAAACTGTTCCAGCACTATAATAGATTTGAAGGAAGATATAGATAGTTTTAAATATAGCCCTCAAAGTAATTGGTTAGAGCTTGGTGAATTCTGGGCTTGTCATGATTCACAATTATTTAACAACAAAGTAGAATCAATAACGAAAATCGATAAAAATTGTTTAGTTTTAGGAACTGATTATTTAATTTGTAACGAAGAGTTAAGCACAATCACTTTCAATATTGGTGATGAAAATGGAGAAAATAATAATATAGATAAAGGAGCCGACCATCAACAGAAAGAGAAAGACGAAATGATAAGTTGTAAAAAGTGCAATTTTATTATAGGAAAGAAAATTTTAAACAATATTGGTTTCAACAACGAAGATAAACTTATTCAATTGTTTGTAAGCTGTTTAACTGTTGCAAAAAAGTAAGCTAAATAATCTAAACTAATTATTAAATTTCGTTTTTCATATATAGTAAAGAAACAATAAAAATTACTACATCACAACTATTGATCGTAGAATTAACGAAACAATACCAGCATAATAACTTCACTCGATTTTTTATAAGAAATAGGTCCAATACTAAAACTTTAAAGGTACTTGCATTTTGTATATTTTCAATTAATTTAAATTAATTTAGTTAGAAATTATAAATTTTAGAAGTTACGAACATTTAAATAGATTTAAAAGCAAAGAGTTTAAATTAAAAGTAGCACTAAAATTTGTCTATTTTAATAATGGATTAGAAGACGTACAACTTCAACATTTAATCAATGATATTAAACTTAATGATGCAGATGGAACAGATAGTAAAGAGGAGTTTGGTAGCACAATCGTCTTAATTAATAGTAGGTTTGACGAACTTCAGAAAATATTGTACGATAATGTTAATTTTAATTTAATTGATCCTTTTATGGATAAGAATATGAAAATTTCCAAAATTTACTGGTAAATCGATTAAATAATTATTAGATTGAAATACGTTGTATACAATTATTCTCTAAATAAAAGTCAAAAGTTTTTTCCTTTCTTTAAATTATATCCGTTATTACCACATAAATCCTTTATGATTTAAAATATTAAACTTTTTACTATTTAACAATTAAATAACAAGCTACTACTAATTTTAGTTGAAATATACATTCATCTAGTGGCTTTTTACAACGCTAAAAACTAACAAAAAGAGTGAAATATCAATTTTACTACAGGTACAGATTACTAAAAGCAAAGTAAAGTTTATTTTCGATTTTGTTTTTCCAACAGTTTTCTATAAATTAAAGAATAAAAAAAAGGAAGTCAGTAAAAACAAAATTTTAAAAAATACTTTCTAGCTTGTAAGACCATAGCTTGCTTTCTTGCTAGTAGAATCTGTTGACGTTTCTCTCCATCCTCTTGCCAAACTTTCTCAATATTTTGTTCTGCAGTCTCATCCTTGCTCTTAATATTATTTTCAAGCTTATATCTCTGAATTAAGTTTTCGGTATTTCTTAAATTTAAAGCTGGTGAGCCTGTACTTAAACCTGGGCTACTAATGTTTGTTGAAGTAGTAGGTCTATTTATAGCTAAATCTACAACCTCAACTTGGTTACCGTTATTAGATTGTTGAGCATTTGGTTGCCTTGGTAAAATATGGTTCGGCTATTTATCAAAATAATTTATGATTTAATTTAAACCATTTAAAATTTAAACTTTACTGTGGGTAGGCCGCCCAATTGTAATATTTTATCACAAGTAGCTTCTACAGAACCGGTCAAAGCTAAATCAGCTTGAATTGCCGCTGTTGAAACTTCTGGGAACATCGCCTTTACTGTCTCCACCTACATAAAATTGAATACAAATTGTATGAGTAATTTTACCATATCTGGTGTAACGTTTCTACGTCTTAAATTAACTCTGCCTCTACCATCCGTGTTGCCTGTCCCATTTGAATTTGATCCTAAATCAATTTAACTAATTTATACTCCAAAACTCACTACCTAATACCCAACGAAAAACTAGAAATAGTATTACTACTGCTACTATTAAAGATACTGCTTCGGACATTTTGATATAACTGATTTAGTCCTTTCTCTTCAATTTGCTATTAAATGCTTGTGTATTCACTTTCAAAAACTATCTTTAATTCTTTTACTTGATTTATAAAACTGAAATAGAAATTCAACCGAATTGGACGGAAGTTTTATATTAACCACATAAGCCAATAACAGTTTGCCACAACTCTAATGATTACCTAATGTAATACATGATCCCCATAGGGTAGGTTTAAGCAAATCCAAACCTACTTTTGGAAAAAAAAGTTTGGTAGTTCTCACAAAGGAATCTACAAGTAAAAGCCATTATATAATTAAAATTTCAAAATATGGAGCTATTGATAAAGTATAGTAAAAATTAGTAAATTCTTCTATAAAATTAATTACTATTTTTTTATTAATCTTAACAAGCTAGTATAAATATTTAATATGCATGTATCAAGCCTAAAAGTAATATAGTTAACTTATTAAAATCTATAGTTATAATATCCAACATATTAGGAATATTTGCAAGTTGTAGAAATAAAAAAGATTTAATATTAATTTTATTGCTTAATATATATAATTAAGTAAAATATTTATTTAACATTATTATATTTTTATTAAATAAAAATCTTAAGCTATTAGCTTATTTTTAATAAAACTAATTTTTTTGATTATAGTTTAATGTATTTTATTGTTATTGTTATTATTATTATTATTATTATTATTATTTATTAAATTTCTTTTTTTAATAAATATATAACTTAAATTAAAAGTTAAATATATATAAAATGTTTAAAAAAATATTATATTTATTAAAAAATTTAAAATTTTAAGCAAAGTTTTTAGCAATTTTAAATTTTATATTTAGTTATTTATATAATTAATAAATTATTAAAGTTAAAAAATTATCTAAATAAAATAAAAAATAAAAATAGTAAAATTTATTAAATTTAGTTTTATTAACTACTTTATTTATTTATTTTTATTCTATTTTTTAGTTATAGCTAATTTATTATTTATTTTTAAATTACTTGCTTCTTTAATATTATTTTTATAATAACTAAATGCTTTAACTCTTTTTTGATAATTTTTTTTCTTTTATATATATATTTATAATTAGTTTTAGTTTTAAAAAAAAGAAAAAAAGTATATATATAATTAATATATTGATTTAATTTTTAAAATTTTAAATAGTATAATATTAAAACTAAAAGTAAGTTTTTTTTACTTTATTAAATCATTTTTTTAGTTTTACTTTTAAAAAATAAAAATCAATTATAATTAATATAATAAATATTTTTATAAATATTAAAGTTATTAAATTATTAATGTTTTTTTAAAAAATAAAGTTTATATACCAAATTATATATATATTATTTAAATATTTATAAAAGTTATAAAAGTTATAAAAGTATTTAACTTTATAATTATTTATAAATTATTTATAGTTATTAGTTAAATTATAATATATTTATATATTTTTAATAGCATTTAACTAATTATTATTACTAGATAATTTTAAGCATTATTACTAATTTAGTAGATTTTTTTAATAGCTATAATATTTATATTTTAAAAAATTTAAAGTACATTTAATTATATTAGTAAAAAAATAAACTTAAATTAATTAATGAAAGTAATTTTTAATATATATAAATAAAAAGTAATTTTTAAATATTATAATAAGCTTTTTTAATAAAATTTATTAATATTTATATTTTAGTAATTATTTTAATAATTTACTTTTAAATAATTTTAATTATATATTTTAATTTATTAGTAAAGTATTTAAAATTAAACAAAAACTTAATTAAATATATTAAAGTAGCTAAATTTAATTATTAATTTAAAATTTAAAAAATGCCTTTTTTAAGATAGACTACTTTATTTAAAAATATTAACAATATTTATATATATATTAGAATTATATAAAAGTAAAATTTGCTATTAAAACTTAAAAATATAGATATAATTTTTTATATTAATATTAATATAATATTTATTAATTAAAAAGAGTATTTATATATTTAAAAATAAGAAGTATTAAATAATATTTTTTAAAATAATTAAATTAAAGCATTATATTTAATAAAAAATAAATAATACTAAAATTTTAGTATTATTTAGATTTAAAATTAAATAAATACTGCTTTTTATTATTATTTTTAATAATATATATAAAACTTATTTGTTATTTACTATTTTTAAGTTTATCTCCAATATTAATAAAATGACTTTTAAAAAAGATTATATTATTACTATATTTAAATTACTAATATACTACTTTTATACTTAAACATACTATTCTAAAAAGGTATTTATTATATAAACTTGGAAATACTATATTTGTATTTATTTTTAGTTTATAATTCTAATTAATTTTATAAAATTTAAAAGTTAAGTACATTTTAGATACAACAATAATTCATTTTTTAAATCTAAATTTTTATTTATTCTTTAATTTAAATATAGCTTAAAATTTAATAGTATATCTATATATATCAGCAAAGTTAAAATTTTGAAAATTTTTACTAGCAGTAACAACTATTATAATTCTTTAATTTTTGTCTTTCTTCTTTTAATTTTATATAAGCTGTAGTTGATAGAATTGTAATATATTTGATATATCATTATTTTTTTAAACTACTATGTATCATTTAACTTTTAAATTTATGCTTTATTATTATCATTTTATCTTATTAGAGTTTTAATACATTTTGTCCATATTTCAGAAAATGTCAACTTTTTAAATATAAAGAGTTTAAGCTTTAATTTTTTTTAGAATGCTTTCATCTTCTTTAAAAGTATATCTTTCTAATATAGCACTAAAATATTACTTTGATAATTAATAAATTCATTTGGTTGATGGACCTTTCTTTGTTAGTTGGAAGATAATCAATAAATGATTTAACTCAGCTGAAAAAAAAACTGTAAACAATCAAATTAGTTTTCTAAAAGAAAAGGTTGGTATTTTTAGAAGCGTATAAAAACAAAATGACATTAAAGAATTTAAGTTTCTAATTTTACTTTATAGCTGTTAAAGTTTATACCCCCAAAAAATGTATTATTTGAAGTTTTAAATACTTAGTAGGTCATCTAGTTTATTCTTTTTCATAAATTTCTAAGTATATAAAATTTGAGTTTATATAAAGTTTTAAACTTGTACAAATTTATATTTAATTAAACATTCTATTTCGAACTTTAAACTAAAACTCATTTCTGACTTTAAACTCTTTTTAATCTTTAGGTGTAGGCTCTAAAAAATTAAAGCATCAGAAATATTGAAAACTATAATAAAAAGTAAATTAATAAAATAAAATCGGTTTCTAATATTTAATCGCAATACAACATAAAAATATTTAGGATGAATCATTAAGTATCGAATTTAACGGTTATTATTAATAAATTAATTAGTTAAAATATAGCGAATTAAAAGTATAAAAGAGTTAGTGTAGGTAAAATCGTTGAAACTATTAGTAAAGGTAAGGTAGTTAAGCCAACTGTACCGGAAACAGTAACTATAAAAGTCTTGGTCTTAGTTGCTGTATAACTTGTCACGCTAGCTTTCGATTGTTCTTTCTCCTGGCTATCCGTTGATTTCTCTTTTGGGGGTTTTTCTTTTTCCTTTTCTTTTTCTTTTTCTTTTTCATTATCGTTTTCTACCTGCTTCTCACCACCAGAGCCTTGTTTTGGATTTACAACAGTCCAGCTAGAACAATTTCCACTCGCTTCTCTACTATAACAGGTTATAGCTCCTTGTACTTTAGTAGAAATCCCTAAACAAGGATGCTTGTTGGGCTCAGATATTATTTTTGGATCATCTCCCTCAAGGCAAGTTTTTGGTAGGGGATCAGGTAGTTTAACATTTTCACTGAAAAGAATTGATATTATTGAAAAAACCAACACTACTTTTATAAAAGTAATCATCGCACACTCTTATATTAACTTTAATTAATTGAATTAGTAGATACTTTTTAAACTGGAATAAAAAACTTTCCTACTTGAATGTTTAAATAAACTTTCCAACTTTTTATTTTTAAATTTAAATTGTTCCGTCTAATTTGTTAGAATTTACCGAGTTACTAAATTTAGAACCAACTAAAGTTTAAATAGTTCGAATACACTTTAATCAGTTTTATAAAGAATATTTTTTATATACTAGAACAAACAGTTGAAAATGTTCAATTATGTAGCATTATATATACTTGGTGTACAATTATTAATTTAAATTTAAATTTAAAAGCGTTATTGAAGTTTTAATTCGAAGTGCTTTGTTCCATTAAATATAGTTTTCGTTTAAGATATAGAAATTGAAGTACCAAATCAAGTTTATAATTAAATTTCCACTTTTAATTTATATATGATAAAAAATTTATGAATTTGTCACTTTTATTAATAAAGTTGACCAAAAGTATAACAAAGGATTTTAAATAAAACGAATAAACAAATCAAACTCAATCGATTTAGATTTAAACTAAATTTATTATATATGCCTTAAAATCTTACCAAAATACTTTAAATTAAAAATGATAAACTCAAACTTTTATTACTATATATGTAAAAAATTATGGAACTTCTTACTTTCATTCATAACATGGATTTTATAAATATAACAACTTGATAAGAATCGAATTAAAAAATTTTAATTTTAAAACACCAAAAATTTTTCAAATTACTTTTTTTTTGTTAATAAATATGATTAGCAATTTTTATTAATTTAAAAGATTAAATTCAGATAAATTTGTAAAAATTAAAATGTTAAACTTTTGAAACTTTGGAATGAGTTTTGATTAAAAATCAACAAGTTTAACTGTTTTTTCCATATATATATACTGAATAATATAATTTTAAAGACATCGCTTAATAGTTTATTTATTAAGTGAATCAAATGGTAAACTACAGTTATACTTCACTTTGGATCGGTACTCTGATTTATTTAATCCTTTCTCAGATTATAATTATATTTCATTAAAAAGTAGATGGTTTAACTTTTTTAATTAGTTTTGCGATATAGAGTTGATTTACTAAAATTGTATTCAATCTATAAATAAAAATTTCGGGTTGTAAATACTTGAAAACCTAAAAATACTTTTGGTGTACCCGCTTCTAAAATGGTAGGTTGTTCTCATTACGAGTACGTTGGTTTCTTATCCTTGACAATTTCTTGTTCCAGTATAATTTATCATACGAGAGCCAAGTCCGCTCTAAGGAACAAAATTTTTTAGGAAATATTTAAGGAATTTAAAAGATCTAAGAGTTAATAAATTTGAAAATTGATTGAGAGATGTCAACCAATTAAAAAAGATATACGAAAAAATATCTTGAATTTAAGTACTGTAATCACAATAAATTATGTAGCTTAATAAAAACAGTTTATAGTAAAATAAGCTTTGTTTCAGTAAACAACGTACAACTTAAAAAAACAGTATTAAAATAATCCTAAGCAATTTATGCAAGTTTTTTTTTAAATATATTTAGAAAATTGATAAAGAAAATTAACTAGTTGATTTATAATAGCTGTAAGGTAAAGTTAAGAACTTGCATTGTTTGGTGTTTAAGTTATTTATACGCTTCCGAAAACGGTACAATTTCTTCTAGAAAGCAAATTTAATTGTATACAGTTTCTACGTTTATATAAAGGCTTCAATTTTTTATAACTATACTGTACCATTTATTAAAAGGGAAGTAAAATTTTATTACTGTTATAAATGTTACATTACTAAATTACTGTAATAGAACTAAAGAAAATTGATGTTCAAAGTTTATATATTTTAGCTTTTACATATTATTAATTTTATGTGAAAAATGAAATTAAGTACAATATTTGACATTTCTAATATAATATAATATAAAATTTTAATAAACTTTAAGTCTTAACTTTTAATAATATATATAATAATGTATTAAAACAGGATTTATTTAAACTTGTATCTTAAATAGCTTTAACATTTTATGAAAAGTTTTTTTGTTTTATTAATCTATTTAATTAAAATTTAATAAAAAATTATATTATATATTTTTATATTACTTTTTCTTTTTTAATTTTGCTATTAAAAGAAAGATATTTTAAGTATTTACATTTATAGTATACTTGATTAAATAATACTTATAAAAATATGCTTTTTATAATTTTATTTTATTGTATATATAAAATTTAGTTTTTATTTTTATTTTTATTTTCTGTAATAAAATTATATACTTAATTTAAAAAAAAGCTAAAACTTAAACTTAATTTTTTTTAGCTAATTAAAATGCTAATAATAGATAAAAGTAAAGTAAAAAAAGAATTGAAAAAATAAAAAATAAAAGATTAATATATAATAAACTTAGTTAAAATAAATAAAATATATTATAATAATAAAAAATTAAATTTTAACAGTTTAAAAAGTAAAAGATAATTAATTAACTAATTAATTTTAAAAAATTATAATAAAATTAATTGAAATATAAACTATATAGCAGTATAAAATATAATAAACTAAAAAGCAGTATAAATAAAAAATTTATAAGTTTATTTAAAAGTTCTAGTAGTAGTTTTATTAAATATAATAATAGATATAGTGAATAATTAAAAAATTATTCTAATAAGCTAACTATATTATTTTTATTTATTATATTAAATAAAATAATACTTATTTTATTTTATTATTATTTAAATTTATTATTATATAAGTAAAGTATTTTAAATTATAATTATTTTAAATAAAAAATAAACTTTATTTATTATAAATGCATTATTACTTTTTTATTTATAGCTATATTTTAAAAATAATAATAATTATTTTATTTTTTAATAACTAAGGTTTTTTAATAAGTTTTTACTTAATTTTTCTATTTTGCTTACTAAATTTCTTATTTAGTCTTAATAGTAATTTATATATATTTTTAGTACTATTTATTTAAAGTGTTATTTAATTTTATTATTTTATTTACTATATTATTTTTATTATTAGTTGTTTAATTATTTTTACTAGTTTAATTAATAATTATTTTATTTTAGTTATAACTATTAAATAAATTAATAAATAAAAGTATAATTTTATATATATTTAGCTTTTTATTAAAATTAATATAAATTTATTAGCAAAATAATATTTTAAATAAAAAACTATATTTAAAATCTTTAATTAAATATTTATAATTTATATTTAAGTATTAAAATTTAAAAAAATATATTAGTAAATTAAAAAATATATTAGTAAATTTAAAAATTAATTAAAATATTTTATCTAAATAATAAAAATTATAAATAATAGATTAAAATTAAAATAAATAAATTAAGAAAAAGTATAAAAGCTTATTTTTTAAGTTATAAGTAAATAAAAATAATAAAATAATTGTAATAAAATAATAATAGTAATAAAAGTAAAATTTTAAATAAAAAGTTTTTATAATATTTAGTTTTTAATTTAATACTAATAGTAATTTTTATATTATAAAATATATAATACTATAATATAGTAGTAGTAATAAATAAAAATATTTATATAAAAAAGTTACTGAATAGTAATAGTATAAAATTATCTTATTATTAATTATAGAGGTAATAAATACAAAAACCTAATAAATAATATAGATAAGTAAAATTAATAGTAATTAAATGGTAAAATTGATATATTTGCAAATAAAGTTTAAATTATAAGTAGTAATAGCTATAAAAATTATAAATTAGCTAATAGTAAAAAGATAACTAAATTTAATATATAGAATTTATAAAAGAAAATAAAGATGTTTATAATTTTAAATAGCTTTTACATTTTTGATAAAATAGAAAAATAAAAATAAAAGTTTTACTATTATATAATAGTAGTAGTTTAATAAATAATTTTAAATATTTTAAAATAGTCTAATAGAAAATTAAATTATTAGCTATTATATTTATATATGTTTATATTGTAAAGTTTTTTATTAATTAGTATTAGCAGCTATACTAAATTTATTTTAAAATATCAAACTTATTAAGTTTTTAAGTAAAAATATTAAAATAAAGAATATATTTTTATTTAAAATTTCTGTTAAATACTTAAAATATTTTATATAAATTTAAAAAAAAGAAAAGAGAAAAATAAACAATTAAATAAGCTTGGAAAAAAAAAGAAGAATAATTAAAATAAGTATAAAGTTAGCAGCTTATAAAGTTGCAAAGTAATAAAATGTTATAGTTTTAAATAAATATAAAATAATATATTTAAATATTCTAAAAAATAAATAAAAGTTTATATAAAGCTTTTAAAAAATATAAGTAATTTAAATATCTTAAAATTAAGAAAATATAGTGTAATTGTATAAATAATAAATTTAAAATATAATAATATTTTACTTATATTATTATTATTTTTTATTTTTTATTTATACTTATAATATTAATAAAAGTATATTTACTTAGCAAGTTTTAATCCAAATCTACTAATTATTTTTTTAGGCTAGTTAAGTTATTTTCTTTAATTGAAAGTTAGTATTAATTTATAGCTAAAATTTTACTAAAGTTTAGCTATTTTCTTATTAACTTTTATAATATTTAAGCTATCTTATAAAAGTTTTAAACTTATTATTACTATTTATTAAGTTGTAATCTTTAGGTATATATTTAGTATAAATCAGGTTTGTTTATTCTAAAACCCAAAAAAAAGCTAAAAAATAAAAATATAATTAACAAAATAATTTCTATAATTTTGATAATTATAGTAGTTTTTTTTAGTATTTATATATTATTATTGCAAAAATATGTTTATGACATAAATTTGGTTTTTATAGCTTCTCAAATATAAAAATATAAAAATTTAATAGAAAACTAGTTAAATTTCTATAGTTATATAATTAGCTAGAATTTTATAATTTTTATATAATAATAAATTTAACAAAATGAAATTAACTATATTTATTTTCACCTACTTAACTTTTGTTTTATATTGTAATTAAACCGGCTTTTACTATTTTTTAATTATATATAATAGTTAATACTTTTTATTTCTTTATATTTGTATACTATGCTATTAATTTGTTTATGTTTTCTAATAAAACTGTTTTACAGAGCTTATTTTAAATATTCTGGAAAAAAAGGATTGAAAACTAATTAGAAACCCCCACATTTCTTTGAGTCCAAACCTCAATATAAAAGAAAACGGATTAAGTTAATATTCTAAAAATTCGAAGATTGTCTTTGTAAATCTAATACAGTAAAAACGATAAGTAAAAAGCTTAGAATATCTACACATTTAAATTAAACGAACCTAATAGACAAGTTCAATATATATATATAGTAATAAAATATAAAGAAATAGAGGTATATAGTATGGCTTATTTCAGCAACCTAGTCCAAAGTGTAAGTCAAGTTATAAGTTCAACAGCCTCGGTAGCGGCCAACTATACTGAAGATTTAAAATCGAATTATATAGCTACTTCTTCTCTATCGGGTCTACCTTACAAAATAGTTCCAGAAAGGGTACCTTTATGTGAGGGTGGTTATCTAAGCAAAGTATGGTGCTTGTATGACGGGTTTTCCAAGGTAATATATATTTTTTTCATTTTAGGTTTAGTTTTTTTACGTAATGGCTTTCTAATTTTGAAAATTGAATAAAATTAATTTAAATTGTTAATTTATTAACTTTTAATTTTTTAAATATAGGAAGATAACAGTCCAGTCTCGATTTGGATCCATAACGACCCAGCTTATCCTAATCCTAACACTACAACAACAACTGCCACCAACGTTGGTAATAGTAATGGATATCGAAGTGTAGCAAACGAAGAAAGTTACTATGAATTAGCTTCGAATGCATTAAAAAAGTTACGTACGGTACGACATCCCAACTTGTTAACCTATAAAGATGGACTTGGTATAGAAAATGGACCTATTTATATAGTTACCGAACGAGTACAACCGTTATTAAAAAGTATCGATCCTATTCAATTTAACTTGGAGTTGGATGGCAGTACTAAGGATTTGGTCACTACGTTCGCGTTATACAAAGTTGCGGTAAGATTATTTTCTTTTTGTTTCTTTATTTAGTTCTTAATCACCGTATCTACTACTTTTTTATAAACTAGAAGTCTTTTTTAAAATATATATTGTATTTATTTAGAACGCTTTAAAGTTCCTAAATGAAACTTGTGCCTTAACGCATGGAGCTGTTTCGCTAGAAACTATTTTCGTCACCCAAGGATTAGATTTTAAATTAGCTGGATTCGAGTTACTTTCAAAATTAGATATGAATGATCTAAAGTCAGCTGATAACTTTATCTTCAACCTTGCTAAATTAAAAACGCTGCATAACTGCTTGCCGAACCAATTATCCGCAGTTAGCGATAGTAATAATTTAGATTCAGTACGTAACTATCTGTTAAAAGATTCGGTTGGTTTAGATATGTTTCGATTCGGAGCTTTGTTTTACGAGTTTTCTCTTCAATCCCAATTTGATTCCAGTAACTACAGTACCAAGTTGACCAAATCTACCGATCGCACCAATTTGATTAAGAAATTACTACACCCCAACCAAAAACTAAGATTCAAATCGTATGATCAGATTTTAGCTTCCAACTGTTTCAACCAACCACTAATCGAAGTGGATAAATTTTTAGACGAAATTAATTTCAAAGAGCCGGACCAGCTTAACACTTTCTTTACAGGTCTAACCTCGCTTACCAGCAACTTTCCGAACCAATATTTACAACATAAATTATTACCGCAATTAATTACAGCCGTAGAATTTGGTAATGGTGGTCAACAGGCTTTAACTGTACTTTTAGATTTAGCTACAAAACTCGATGATGACGTATTTGAACTTGTAGTTATCCCACCTCTTTTAAGATTATTCCAATCCAATGACCGTAAACTAAGATTCGATCTACTGCTCCAATTTTCTCGTTATCAGCAACACTTTTCTAGCCAACAGATCACGAAAACTATATTTAAGGAGCTATTGATCGGATTCAAAGATTCCAACATTCAGATTAGGGAACTAACTTTAAAAGCTACCATCCTACTAGCCGACCGACTATCCAACAAACAGATTAACGACGATTTACTCCCCTCGCTTTATAAACTTCAATTCGATCCGTATCCAACCATCCGAGCCAACACCATAGTTGGGTTAGGGAAACTATTCCAATTTGTTGATACTGTCGATTTAAAAGTTAGTTTCCCTAAGCAACTTGTAAGAAGTTTGGACGACCCATTCCCACCATGTAAACTTAACTGCGTTAAAGTTTTAACTTTAACGGCCGACACTATCCAGACCGAATATTTGGTACAACAGTTGTTACCCAGCATCATCAAGAAGCTGTTGGATCAAGATAAAAACTTAAGAGAAGCTGCCAACAAGTTGGTGGATGTCTTATTGATGCGAGTGAAAGAAGTGGCTGCTAAGATGCCCGATAACCCACCTCCTCCACCTCCGTCCCAACAGCCCGGTACTACCATACCTAGTAATGGGAACGTTAACTCTGCTGCCGAAGGATGGACTGGCTGGGCTGTAAATTCGTTGGGTAAAGCGGCAGCATACTCTGTCTCCTCTGCTACTTCCATTGCTTCAACTACCCCGAGTGAAAGCGTAATCTCACCGCCAACTACCAACCGTATTATAAATCAGACTGATTCTATCCGTGTGCAATCAAAAAGTGACAAGTTTTCAGCTGATGCTAACCCGGGTGATGATGATGAAGCGGATGCGGATGGGTGGGATGGTTGGCCAACCGAAGTGGATCACCCAACTGAAACCAAAGTTAACAAGTTGAGCCTAAACAGCAGTAGAAAGGTAGGCACTAGTATGAAGCTGACACCAAAATCCAAATCGAACAAGCTAACTTTTGCTGATATGGAAGAAGTGGAACAAAAAAATACTACTGATGATGGAGGGTGGGATAGTTGGGGTCAAGAGGTCAAAGATGAAACTACAACAAACGCCGACCCTGAAGATGATGGATGGAGTAATTGGGGGCAGGAACCGACTGAAACTGAGGCTAAAACTACTATAGCTTCACCCTCGATAAGCAAAGTTATAAGTCCCAGAGTAGTAAGTCCTAAAGTCAACAAAGTTGTAACTAAGCCTGCAAATTCGTCATCAAATGCTAAAGGAAATAAATTAAGTCTGGCTGAGAAGCGAATGTTACACAAACAGCAGAAGGGCTCAACTTCTACTGCTTCCAGTATCCAGAAGAGTAGTCCAAGTAGCAAGAAGGCGGTAGTAGTCGAAAAGGAAGAGGATAATGAAGACGGATGGGATCAGGATTGGTAGAATTTTAAAACGGGAGTTTTAATATACATATATGCTTTATTTTTAGGTTTTTTTATATCTTTTGTTTAAAATTAATAGAATGCAGTATTTATTTTTCATTTTCAGATATTTTTTTTTATAGTTAATGGATACTAGTAGTATTTTATCTTGCTTAATGCCTAGAAGATGACTATAATAGATAAATAAATTTGATTGTCAAGTAGTATAATAGTACAGTTTTATAGAGATTTAAACTTCTAGAATTAATTAACAATAAAACAATCACTTTACTAAAATTCAAAAATTTAAAAATTTAAATGTTAAATTAATAAATTATTTATTTTTTTATTAGGCTGTAAATTTATATAAAAGTAAAATTAGAATTTTGATTTAATTGTAATATATTATAATTTTGAGAATGCTAATATTTTAAAGTTAAAAGGTAAATATTTAATATAATTAGGTATTAACTAAATAAATAAAATATATTTATTTAGTTTTATATATATTTAAAATTTAAAAACTCCTAAAGTATTTTACTAAAAGTAATATAAAAAATAATTTTTAAAAAAGTGAAAAGTACTTATAAAAATATATATGCTACTATATATAGTAGAAGTAATTTTAGCTTAATATTTATTAAATTTTAGTAAAACTTAAATAATTAGAAAATACTATCAAATTTAATAGCATTTTTAATAGTTTTAAACTAATTAGTTTTTAATAATTTTTTTAATAATTTTATTTTACCTTTAAATTTAAAAACTAGGTTTTTTAAGTTAATATTTAAATAAATAAATTAAGTTAAATATTTAAACATTTACTTTATATTAATATATTATTAATAAGCTAGCTATATTACTTATACTTACTATATTAAGTAAAGTAATACTTTTTTTTTTATTAAAGTTTATTACTATATAAGTATAGTATTACTATTTATTAATAGCTTTAAGTAAATAATAAAATTTATTTATTTTATTATAACTACTTATAGATTTTTCTTAAGTTTATATATATTATTATTTTATTTTTTTAACTACTAAAGTTTTTTAATAAGCTTTTACTTATTTTTTCTACATTATTTATTAATTTTCTTATCTAGTTTTTATAATAACTTATTTATATTATTATTATTATTTATATATAATATTATTTAATTTTGCTATTTTATTTATTATTTTTTTAATATAGATTTTCTAATTATATTTACTAACTTAGTTAATATCTATTTTATCTTAATTATAACTATTATTAAAAATAAAAAAACTAGATAATTTTTTTTATACTATATAATAAATTTTTTTTAAACTTTTAATAATAAAATTTATTGTAGTATTAACTTAAATATATTATATTTTAAGCTAAAATTAAAATTTCAAAATTTTATATATTATATATAAAGCTTAATATTATTTTTAGTTAATATAGCAGTTTAAAAAGTAGAAAATAAATATAAAATATATAATTATATATTAAAATAGCTTAATAGTTATTTAAATATTTTTTTAAATTTTAAAATAAACTATTTAAGTAAATTTATATTTATTAAATTTGTATTAATTTATACAATTTTATTATATAAGTTTAAATATTAATATTTAAATACTTAATATAGTTTTTAAGTATATATTATAAAAAATACTTTTATATTAACCTATTTTTTAAACTATATTAATAATATTTTATAATATAAAAACTATATTTTTATATTTATAATTATTCTATTTTTAAGTTAAAATTTATTATTTTAATTAATATATAAAGAATTTATTAAATATAGTTATTTTTTTACTTTTATACTTTTTACTATAAATATAATAATATACTTTACTTTAAAATTATTATTTAATATATTTTTATAGATATTTTAATATTAAGTATTTTTAATATTTAAGTTAATTACTTTTTTTTTAGCTAAAAACTTAATTTTTTTAAAAGCTACTTTTATTATAATTTAAATTATTAAAAATAAAAATAAAAAATATATAATTTAGATATTAAATTAATATACAAGCTTTGCTTATATAATATATTTAGTTTGAATTCTACCTTTATTAAAAATATTTAAACTATAAGCATTACTTAAAAAATTTATATTTTGCCTAAAAATACTAATAATTTATAAATTTTTATTCTTTTATATCAAATAATAACAATAAATTAAAGTTAAAGATATTTTTTAATAAATATATCCTAATCAAAAAGATATTATATAACTAATTACAGTTTAAAAATATATATAATATTAAAATTTTATAAAAATAATTATAAATAAGATAAAATAACAGTTTAAATTTTAATATACTATTTTTTTTCATTTAAATAAAAACTTTTAAAATTATGGATTTTTTATTCTCAAATATTAAAATATAACTAACATATATATGTTAAGTATATATTAGCTACCTAGTAGTAGGTATACTTTTAATTATAGAATTTATCTTTTAATTTTTTTAAATACAAATAATTTATAATAAAATTTACTAAAATATAACAGAATTTCACATTTCAAGTTTAACTTTTAGCTAAATTAATTACCTTTTTTTTAAATTAACTATTTTGAAAATAGTTGGTTGTATATGTAAAATGTATAAGGAAGCAAATAAAAAAAGCTTAGTTTAGTTCAATAAACCTTTAAATATTGCACAATTTTTAATATTATATATACATCTTTGAAATATTAAAATATATTAAGTCATTCTAATATATTATATTGATAGTAATTTATATACGTTAATTTTTCAAATCAAAAAGCTTATAATTTAGATTTAAAATTTTAATCTAAAAAAGGTTACAAAATGTAACAGCTAAAACAAGATGGAGGTAATATCTTTTTACTTTAAAATTTTATCTACTTTTTATATCGAGTTTACAAACTCAATTCAGTCAAAAAGATATTATTAAAAAATTCAAAAAGTAACCAAGACGCTGAAAACTTCATAAATAAAAGTTTAAATAACGTATAAATTCATTAACTTTTAATTCTATAGTTAGAAAAGGGAAAGTTTAGCACTAAAGTATGGCGGAATTACCTAAATTTGTAAAATCAAAAAAGCATAAGATTTTTAAGATATGGGTTATCGCTTAAGAATTTTCATTGGAATCTATACTCTCATCACTTTCTTCGCCATCATCCTCATCTTCATCACTTTCATCCTCCTCCTCATCTTCACCACTTTCACCATCATCTTCACTTTCTTCATCACTCTCGTCCTCATTCTCATTTTTGTTATCCATATTTCTTTGATTGGTACTTCTTCCATCCGATTTTATATTCGAACTATCCTTTCGAGAAGCGGTATTGACACTGAAAAAATCGTCATTTTCAAGGTTATCTTTAACCTTCGATTCAGGTATATTAACTTTTGATTTTTCTTTGTTGTTATCTGCCGTAAATTTAGGTAATTTACCTTGTAAAAGCTTTTGTTTAATATCATTGCGTACTTTATCCTTAATTTCTACACTTTTGCTTTTATTTTCTTCTTGCTCCACTTCTACCTCTTCATCTTCATCTTGTTGACTAGGAAATAAACTTATATACTTTTTGTATGGGAAGTACTAAAATAAGATAAAATTTTAAAATTCATATATTAGAAAAAGGTTTACTTTTATATAATTAAGATCGACCTCATGTTCCAAAATCTGTAGTTGTAATTCGTCTATTTTATCATCTTCAGTTTCCTCTTCTAATAGCTTGTTCAACTTTGTTAACTTACGTAAAACTTTTTTAGTTTCGATGAATTTTATCTTAAAATATTTATCTTTTCTATCATTCACTTTTTTCGGTACATGTACCGTACTGTCAAGTTGAATCTTAATAGATTTCAACTGCCGTTCCATATTCACTTTAACTTCGGCATTTAAACCTTTCTAATTTTGAAAAAATAAACATTTAAATTAAGTTTTCGCTTTTTTGGATATGTTTACCTTTTTTAATAACCTTTCGGTATCCCTTAACCTTTTCTTTAAAGATTTGTTGGTGGCTTCTGTATCTTCACTGGTCAATTTATTATTAAAATCGGGTTGTCGATTTTGAAATTTCCTATTGCCTTTGCCTTGCATAACTCCAATAATTTCAATATAAAAACTTTTAATGAGTAGAAAATATGCAAAACAAAAAGCCTTTAAGATAAATTTCGAGATTTTGAAATTACCAAAAGAAAATTTAAAATTTTCATAACAGAATAAATTCTTTTTAAGATATTTCCAGAACGCCACTCGTAACAAAAAAATTGAATATGGTGGTTAAAATAAGATTTTGTTAAATTAAAGCAAAGAATTTATCAAACTGTAATAAAGGCATATCCTTCGAGCCATAAACTAGAATACAAGTTCTCTAAAGTTACAAGTCAGATATGCATATTGATTTAAAACGTAGTATAAATAAGGGGCGGTGGTTGAAACAGTAAATAATTATTAGTAGTATTTGATTTATTTTCTGTGAAGCTAGCCTTTACCATTTACTCTGTCAACCGAAAGGAGTAGTAAAGTTAACGAATTAGTTTGACGAAGTCAGTAGTGTACAAAAAGGATGGTAGAAGAAAGTAACCGAACGATTAACGCTAGACGGCAGGTAACGATGGCATCTATCTTACTTTTACAACGGGAAGACCCCAACCAGCTTATCAACCATCTCCATAAAGCGGGATACTTACATCTTTATTCGCAACTATCCCCGAAATGTCATAACTTACCACCCCAAGTTGTTATTTCGATGTTAGATAAAATGCATAAGGATAAAGATAACAGGATACCAACTCGAAAAGAGTCTTTGAACTATAACCCTACCAACAATAAAGTTGTACCAGAACTGATGGGAGAAGGAAATAACGATAAGAGGAAAAAATTGGAAACTAAACGTAGCTTAACTAAATTGTCTGGTACTAAGATGTTAAACAACTTACTAACCTTCAAACCTAATATTAATTCTAACATCATTTCAACTAAAGATAGATTGAAAGTTGAGAATAGAAGAACTGACGATACAGTTAGAAGTTCGGTACATTTTTCGTTTGAAGAGGTTAAGAACAAATTAAACAAGTACCAGAACTTTGATGAAGTTATCAATAACGGTATATCCGACTTACGTGGTAACCCTTTAGCTTACACTGTTAAAATTCATCTTACCCCTTCTCTTCTATCCTCTTAATGTGTATGTATATAGATGTGTGTACAAAGACAATTAGAGATACTAACCAAAATCCTTTTAAATATATATACAGACTGACTTTATAAACTTAATAAACTAATATTTACATTTTTTATAAACATTTATAGTTTTTAACTTTTAAATACAAATGCTTTTCCTTTATTTGAGGTTATAGTCCTCAATCCAGACAACTATATGGAATTAGTCGTAATCCAGTCTACTTTACCCTCCATTTTGTAATTCCTTGTATTCTTTGATAACAACTTAATGAAGCAGATTGCTTATAAATCAGATCATAAATATGAATATATGTTGTATTTTCAAACTAGCTATACAAACATAAGTTTAAACTTTATAAATAAAGTATTAGCATATATATATAAATGCTAGTTTTTGTATATTTTTTCAATCCTAAAAGGCAAAGTTGACCTATGTAAGCCCTTGGAGCTACATACTATCCTTTAACGTATTTAGCACGGCCCTTTTAAAAAGAATAAGCTAATTCTTTATTAACTATAGGAAAAATATTCTTAAAATTTTAAAGATGCTTTTTTAAGTAGCTAAAGTTGAAAATTTTAGCTATAAAAAACTATCTTATTAAGTTATATTATAACCTATATTAACTTTACAGCACAAAAGCATTGTTAGAAAAAGTATTAGTGAATTTGTTAACTTTTGTAGTTAATTTTTATTGACATATTTGTAATTGCTTATATAGATGTCTATTGCATATTTGCTTTCTTTGCTTCCTATTAGATTTTATACTAGGATAAATTTTGTATCAACCCTACTATATGCTTGCATCATTAACTTTGCTAAAAAATTTTAGCAAATTTCCAAAATCATATACTTATTTTTACATTTTTAGATTTTAAAGTTACTAGTTAATTTTTCTATTATACCTTGCTAAATTTATTTTTATCCATTTGTATATAATTATATATATTAATTACTGTTTTTCCTAAAATTAGTTATAATTTTAATTACTTTTTACTTAAAAATTGGTAATAAGATTAAAATTTAAAATATAGCATAATGCAGGCTTTTTTATAAAAATAATATTTAAACTTTATTTATATTTAATTATCTATATTACTATTGTTAGAAAGATATTTTTTAGAACAAAAATTCAAAAATGAAAAAATTATAAGTAATTCTAATTAAAACTAATAAATAAAAAAACTTAAAAACTTAATAATTTTTAATGCTATTTAAATATAAATTAAGCTATAATATTTAAGCTAAAAACTATTAAACTAAATTTAAAAGCTATACAAATTTTTAATTTTTAATTTTTTACTCTTAGTTAATAGCTAATATATTAATAAAAATAAATTTTTTAAAGTATACAAAACTATAAAGCAAAAAATAAAAATAAAAATAAATTAATAAACAATACTTAAAATTAAGTTTAAACTAATTTTATTTAAAATTTTTATTAATTTTATATTTTAGCTATTAAAAATAAATAAAATCTATTATTAAATTTTATATATTTAAGCTTTTTTTTATTTGTATAAGTTTTTATCTATAATTAATTATACATTTTTTAATTTTCTAATTAGTAAGTTTTAGGTAGTTTAATATTTAAATATAAATAGCTTTTTAAAATAATTTAAATATTTTAGTAAAATTAAAATTTAAAAAGTATATTAGCTATTTTAATATTATATTATTATTAGCTAAAATATATTTAGTTACTATAATAACATTTTTACATTTGTTTAAATAGAACTAATATTTTTCAGTTCATTTTTAAATAAAAAACATAAATTATCAAAATTAATACTTTAAATTATATATATATAAAATATCTAAATTTTGAGAAATTTATATAAAGTTAAAAGCTAAACTTTTAATTTATAACTTATTTTAAAATTGTGTGACTAAAACTTTAATAATTTAAATAATATACCTATAATATAATTATATAATTTATGTTAATAGCTTATTTATTTGATTATAAATATATACTAATTTTAAATTATTTATTTTTAAAAAATAAGTTAAATTAGAGTATAAAATTATAATTTTAAAATAACTTTAGCTAATTTTTATTTTTATATTTATATATTAGTTATTAAAAATACTTTAATAACTTAATATATTAAAAAGTAATATATATATAAATATATGTATCTAAAATTCTTATTTTATAAGCTATTTGAATATTTTTAAAAATAAAAATAAATGGATAAAAAGACTTATTAATTATATATACAGTTATTAAATTTTTTTAATATATTTATAATAATAATAATATTTTAATAATTATATATATATTTTTTACTTATTTTTAAATATAAAAAATTTTAAAAATAGTTTTTTTAAATAAATAAATAAGAAGATAATATATTTTAAAATTAATATATTATTTGAAAATTTTTAACTTAATATATAAAATTTTAATTTTAAATATATATACTTTTATATATATTAATTTTTAATATATTAAGCTATTAATATAAATAATATAATTATACTATAGTTATATTATTTAACTTATTAAAGTTTTAGTTATATAATTTTAGAATAAATTATAAATTAAAAGTTTAGCTTTTAATTTTATATAAAATTCTTAAAATTTAGATATTATATATATATATATAATTTAAAGTATTAATTTTAATTATTTATATTTTTTATATTTTTTATTTAAAAATAAACTAAAAAATATTAGTTTTATTTGTAATATTTAGTCTTTAGTATAATACTAGTAGTAATTTTTATATTATATAATCTAAAATACTATAATGTAGAGATAGTAGCAAATATAAGTATTTATACAAAAAAGTTAGTAGATAGCAATAGAGTAAGATTGACTTTATTATTAATTATAGTAGTAATAAATATAAATATCTAATAAGCAATATAAATAAGTAAAATTAGCAGTAATTTGGTAATAAAAGTAATATATATTTGTAAATAGTTTAGGTTATAAGTAGTAATAGCTATAAAAACTACAAATTAACTAATAGTAAAGAAATATTTAAATCTAATTTATAGAATTTATAAGAAAAGATAAAAGCATTTACAATTTTAAATAACCTTTATATTTTCAACAAAACAGAAAAATAAAAATAATACAAAAACAAAAAATAAAAATAAAAATCTTACTATTATATAGCAGTAGTAACTTTATAAAAATTTTTATTTAATTTGATATAGTTTTATAAAAGATCAAATTATTAGCTGTTGTAATTTATTATACAAAAATAAGATAAAATTTTTTGTTAATTAGTACTAGTAGTAATACTAAACTTATTTTTAAATGTTAAACTTATAAGTTTTTAAGTAAAAATAGCAGAATAAAAAATATTTCTTTATTTAAAATTTATTATATAAAGTTATTTAAAATTAGTGGAAAATAATAAAAATTAAATAAGCTTGAGAAGAAAAGGTAAAAAATAATGAAAATAATTATTAAGTTAGCAAGTTATAAAGTTGCTAAATAGTAGAATATTACAATATTATAATTGATTTAGACTTAACTAATACTAAATTTTAATATAATACTTATATTATTATAGTAAATAAACAATAATAATTTTTTAAAATTCTGTTTTTTATTCTTATTTTATAAAATGTAATAGAAAAGAAGTTTTATATTTGTGTAAATATAAAACTGCTACTATAGTTTAAAAATATAAACATTTAAATTATTATATATATATTATTTATTTTATAAAACTAGTATAATTATTATTTAATTAAATTCTTAGTATAACATATATTAAATTTAAATAATTTAAAAACAAGCTTATATTAATAACTTTTTGTTTTCTATTTTATTTTTAAAGTTATAAATACAAATGCTAAAAATATATTAAAATTTAATAACTACTAATTTTATTTTTATTATTATTTTATTTTTAGTTATAACTTAGCTTAAAAAATTATAATCATTATATTTTAATATCAACTATTATATTTAGTTAAAGTTTTATATACAATACTATAATTATATTACTTAATTTTAAATTTTTTCTACTTATTTATTATATATTTTTATTAGTATATTAAATAATATAAATTAATTAAAATTTTATAAAAAAACTAATTTGTTGCTTTAATAATTAATAAAAAAAATAGCATATATATAAATTATAAATAAATAAATTTAATCTGAAAATTTATAAAGCTATATTTTTATAAGAAATTTTAAAAAATAAAATTAAGTATAAAAGCTAAAGATTAGAAAACTAATAAAAAAGTAATATTTTTAAAATAAAATTTAATTAAATATTTTACTATATATAACTTAAGTTTCTTTAATTATAAAATAATAATATTATATATAATTAATTAATTATATTAAAGTTTTTATTATATTTATTTTAAATAATTAAAGCTAAATTTTAAAAAGAATAAATAATAAGTAATTATTAGTTTTTTTCAAAGTTAATTATACTATTTTTTATTTTATAATTTTTAAATAAGTTTATTAATAAATTTATTATGCTAATTTTTAATTTTATAATTATATAAAAATAAATTTCAATAAAACTAATATTTAATATATGAACATACTATACCTGTTGATAAAAACTAATATAAATTTAATATAAGTAAATAAATTTGATTAAATTTAATTTTTATACAATTTTAAAGATTCTAGTTTAAATTAAAGCTAAAGTTAGTTATATAATTTTATTAATAAAATTTACATAAAAACTAAGTTGTTTATAATAAAAGGTATTTAATTTAACTAATTTAAATTTTTTATGCCTTCTAATTGTATAGTTGAAGAGCATTGATTTAGAAGGCTTCTAATAGGAGATTTTTAGTAGTTTCTTCCCTAATAATCTTAGTGTAATCAGCAAGGAAGCACCAAATTTTTCAATTTAGATACAATTAAAAAAGTGTTTAATTCCAAAATTGCAAATAAAAATTCAATAGAATCATAAAGTATATTATTTTATAAACAAGAACCTCCAACAAAAATATATTTATTACTATGAAATTTCAAAGTTCATCTTTATCCCAATCTTCAAAGTTGTAAGTTACCCGTTCACAAGCGATACCATTTTTAACTTGAGATTTAGACCAATTTTCTCCTTGGATGACGTCGTATTCCTTAGAGTTATCGATCAACAAAGTGTAACCGGTTGGTCCACATTCCATTATATCTATTGTATAGGCTTCTTTTGAATCGGTGAAGAAAGCATAAGAATTGTACTTTTCGCTATGGGTGCTGTTCACATTGACAAAGCTTGGCGATCCGAACGGGGTTGATGATGCTTTACGCTTAAAGTAACATTGGGTTTTAAACAAACATAGAGATGCCACCGTTTCGACTTTAGCTTCAACGCCGAATTGATAGGTTAAGGTATTTACGATTAAAAGTGTTAACAAATTTGAACTTAGTATTTTCATTTCAGCGGTAAAACTTAAATGGAGATTGTAAAAAGAAAGAGTAGGATAAAATTTATATGCGGAACAAGATTAAAAATATTTTTTGACTTTGCAAGAGTGGCTAAGTAAAAATAGAAGTCTTCAGCGGATGGTTCTATTTCTAGCATACCTACTGATGTAACTTATCTATCTGATAGGAAATTATTTTTGCTTGGCATATCCAAATTCTAAGCAAATGCCTAAATCCCAATATAAAAGGTAACTCACGAAATTTCAGGTTTAAACGCCAAGCTGTTGAAGAATTTGTTACTATACGTTATACCATATTTATATAATTTTATATAATTTTATTTAAAAGGAGTTCGTATCCAAAGTAATTAGATATAAATTAAACTTGGTATATTTAAACTAAACAGTAGTTATGCTTACTTCTAAGCCAAGCCTCGGAAAATAGTATATTCAAATTAATGAGCTTTAAAACGTACATTATATATATCGATGGGTTGATCAAATTAATTTGTCTAGTTCCTCAAATTTATTCAAAATGTCTACCCTGTTAAAACTTTTATTCCTTCAAATAATCGCCATCCTTTTCGTTGTCGAAGCTAAAGCTAAGACAATCGGAACTATCTGCCTATTCAAAGAAAATTGTTACTACAAAGGTGCTTCAACGAAGTTCGGTCCATCCAATTTACAGAAGTTTAATAGTACCAACCCCTACAGTTATGGGTTCGGTTCTAGCTCCGATGATTTTACCATCAACTTGATGGAATGTGGTCCTAAAGGTTTCATTGTACTGGTCGATAACGGCAAAAACTTTGAAGTTATTCAAACTGAAAATTGGTCCTTCAACGCTGCTAAGAAAGGTATCGTTTGTGAAAGAGTTAAGTTCGATCCTAGTGTGTTGGATACTGAAAACTAAATGTTTCAGTTTTAATAAAATATATGTTTATATTTATATTATTGTCGTCGTACTATTATATGTTATTTTAAATTAACTAGTTTGAATGCTTTTTTATTTATTTAAAAATGAATTTAAAGCTATTTAATTTTAAATTTTATTAAAATTTGTATATTGAATTTATAAAAATTAATTTATAAGCAATGCTTTATGAAACAGTTACTAAATATGTTTGTATAAGTATATATACAATTATTTAAAAACAAAGTATTAATTTATTAAAACGGTAAGTTTAAAGTTCATCTTTATCTAAATCTTCAAAGTTATAAGTAACTCTTTCACAAGCAATACCGTTTTTAACCTCAGCTTTAGACCAATTTTGGCTCTGGATAGCGTCAAATTCTTTCTCATCATCAATTAATAGAGTGTACCCGATCGGACCACATTCCAATATATTTAATGAGTAAATATCTTTAACTTGGTAAGGGTCCGGTTTCCTGTAGTAGGTATGATTTAAATTGGAGAATTCACCTAGTTTAGAACCGTACAATGTAGGACTTTTAAAATAACATTCGTTTTTGAATAGACAAACCACCGCTATCGTTTCAACTTTAGATTCGATTAACGGTTGTTGGAAGAGAACGTTTACCATTAATATTGTTAATAGTTTAGAATTGAAATTACGCATTTTTTGTTGTTGTTTGGATTTTGGTCGAAAGAGATACTTTTTAATAAGCTTTAATTTTCTATCAAAACTCGAAAATATTTTTATCGTAGCTAAAGTAAATCGAACAAGGAGCATATTCTAAATTTAATAACTACTCGTCTCATGGCTAATTCTCCGTACAAAATTTATTAAAAGTTATTCTAAAGTTAACATTCTTAACTTCCCTATTTATATCAAGGTAAATTATCCGGAATTTAATATAGAATAGAAACGAGGTACAATTGGTTGCACCGAGTTCTGAAACTGCTTTATTATAACATATATATATTAAAAAGAGAGGTCCAAATGGTTGCGCCGAGCTTTAAAATTGTTCTTTTACAACGTATATATATTAAAAAGGTTACAACCTGTTCATTTATCAAGGGATAGATGTTTCCATTTTTAATTTATTCAACTACGCACCAGTAGTTTAGAAGCACATAGTCCATTTAAATGCACTCAATGTTCATTTGACTTAATCCTAAAAATAACTTCTATACAACTAAGCGTCAAAAAAATATATAAAAGAGAAATAACACTTTACTGCTTTTTTATAAATTTAAATTTAATTATTAAACTAACTATACAGATGACTACCTTTTTAAAATTACTTTTCTTACAACTTTTAACTATCCTTTTCGTTGTCGAAGCTAAAGCCAAGACAATCGGGACTATCTGCCTATTCAAAGAAAACTGTTACTACAAGGGTGCTTCGTCAAAGTACGGTTCATCCAGTTTACAAAAGTTTAACGCTACCGACTCCCACAGCTACGGGTTCGGTTTTAGCTCCGATGACTTTACCATCAACTTGATGGAATGTGGTCCTAAAGGTTTCACTGTGCTGGTCGACAACGGCAAAAACTTTGAAGTTATTCAAACTGAAAATTGGTCCTTCAACGCTGCTAAGAAAGGTATCGTTTGTGAAAGAGTTAAGTTCGATCCTAGTGAGTTAGATGCTGAAAATTAAGATATTAAATTCGATTAAAGTTTATAAATTTATTTTAAATTGTTACGTTATATTTTTAATTAATTTATATTTATATTTATATAAAATTGAAATTTTAGTTCTTGTACACTGAAATATGTTAAAAGTCCCCCTGTATTTATAAGAAATATAATTTAGAACTAACAATTTATTAAATACTCTTCTCCGTTTGTTAAACAAGATAACAGTACTACCGTTCTGTATATCGGCCTCTCGCCAAAATAAAAATAATTGGAATTATAAGCTTATTGATCCCGGTATTTTATTTTTTCTTTAGCTTTAGGTTCTAAAATCGGCATGATATTGGATCAAATCTACAGCTATTTTAACTCAACTAATCAGCACTGGGTAATTTAAAGCAGTAATTTGCAAAAAAATATTGGAGTTATGATGGAAGTACCACTATTAAGAAAGTAAACAGAAAAGGCAAAATAAATCCTCATAAAGGAGGTGTATACTATATTGATCAGTTCTTGATATATTAGAAAATATCCGTTGCTCCCTGTTATCAAATTGATACCACTACATAGTTAATGATACTTACCAAGAACATGACATCTGGAATGGTATCTAGTACCAAAAAGCTAAGAGTGTTAACGAATTTCTTTAATGTAACAGAAACTGAAATTTTATGAAAAAAACTGGTTTATTATAGGAATTAAGAAATAATAATTAGCCGATTTTCTCCTAACTTATTACCTTATGTAATACTCAATATCAGGTATTCTATACAAGAGTCACCAACTGTTTATGTAACACCTATGATAAAATAGTAAGCATCTTCCAAAATAGTATTGCAAACTTAGCTGAGCCATTGAAGTCCTGGATATCAGCTTCCAAGAAAAAACATGTACTACTTATAATTATGGTATACTTCATCTTTAATTGTATTTAATGAACATGAACTTGATAACCTACTTAATAAAATTATTGTTAGTAATACTACTTTCTACTTTAGATAATACAACTTAAATCTAGTATAAACATTGCATGGTTAAAATAGCTACTATAAATTATGATATGTATATAAGAAACTTACATATATAAAAATTAAAAGCTAAAAAAAGTTAATTATTTAAAAAAAATAAGATTGTATTAATATTTCAAGCCTTGCCTGCCTCCATTATTAGCATTATAAAAAAGCTCTCAAGTTTTAACTCTTTATAATTAGTCACTAAAGACTAACTTTATATTGTTTGTAAGTTACAAATAACTAGTTTATTTTTACTTACTTTTTTTCTATTGTTTTTAAATTTTATACCTAGAATTTACTTAAAACTTTAATTATAAGTTAAGATATTATTACTATTAAAAACCATTAATTTATTTAAACAGTTAGCACTTAAACTACAAAAATACCTAATAGCTTTTTAATTTACTGTAATATTTATAAGGATAATATAAATAAAAGTTGAAAAATTAGTTAAAATATAAAAGCTATTATTTTTTTTACTTATATTTTTATATGTACTTTTTTAAAATTACCATTTTTTAAAACTAAAAATTATTTTTTTTACTTTTAATAGTATTATTCTTTTTTTTAAATAAGCAACTTCTATAACTATGTTATACAAAATTTTTATTCTGTGATATTGAGATATATTCTTTGAAATTTTTAAAGGAGCAAACATATATCTTACAATACATGATATATATCTTATGTAGCTAGACACATATTACTTTAAAAATTGTGTCTATTCATATTAAAAGTTAAAAGTTGGATAACATTTTGGTGTAATACATAAAAATTTTAATATTTTATAGACAAAAGTTAAGATAATAAAGGTAACACCTATTTTTTTAAATACTTTTCTATCCAACAATTTTTTAGTTATTAACTTTTGAAAATAGGGTTGTATTAAAGTTCGGATATCCGCATATTTATATTACTACTTTACAAAAAGTTTGATGTAAAAATTAACGATCAAATTAACGTATTAATAAATTTTAATTTTATTTATATACTACTTTCTAGAAGTACAAGCCATAAAAGAACATCTATCATTACATATATCTTCTAAATTCATTTTATATACTCAAAGAATATATATGCTCTAAATAATACAAAACAATTTTATTGATAGAAATTGTATGTTAAATTTTACTTTCATTCGTATTACGTTTATTACAAATAGCCAAGCAATTTCTTACTAATATGATAATAGGGACCAGCTACTTTTGATAATTTTTTCTCTTACAACTCAATAATTTCTTGGAAAATCGTCAAAATTTTACTTAATTATTGTTGTATAAATATCCAGATATTCGGATAATCACTATTATAAAAAAACCCGTTAAATATATATATATCAATAAGGTATAACCTGATCAATACTGAAAACAAGATAAAACATTAATTAAAACGTTTCCTTTTTCAACCTACAGTTATAAACTTATATATATATACGAGAAAAACCGATATAAATATGAACACCAATAAAATATGTTATTTTAACATTTCTTAAATTACTAATTTCCCGAAACCAAGCAGATATTGACCTAATTACCTACCCACATAGCATTTTTTTAAATTGTTGTAAGCCCAAGAGCCCAAGTATTTAAATATTTATTATATAAATCAATCAAAAGAATAAAACTTAAAAAAGGTAGACATCGGTAAATGAAAGAGAAGTATCAAAAAAGACTCACAAAGGGAGATGGATAGGAGCATGGGAGCACCGTTGCCTGCGTCCCATCCAATATTATTAAACTTAATTTTGCAAGGTACTTTCATTTTATTTACATTATAACTTTTTCGAAGGGTTTTAAACATATTTATAATATGCATTCTGAAAAAATTATATATCGAAAATGATAAAGAATCTATTTATAAGCAAATAATTGTTCTGTTTTCATTAAATTGAGCTTCGTACTAGTAGCTAAATACAACATTAATTTAAATACTTTCAATATAAGTTGTTGACCTAATTCTAAAAATAATTTCTATAAAACTTACTATTGAGCATATATAAATAAGAAAAATATCGCTTTTCTGATTAATTTTCATATAAATTTAAATTTAAATTATTTATCTAGCTATACAAATGACCAACTTTTTAAAATTAATATTCTTACAACTTTTAGCCATCCTGTTCGTGGTAGAAGCTAAAGCTAAGACAATTGGGACAATCTGCCTATTCAAAGAAAACTGTTACTACAAGGGTGCTTCGTCAAAGTACGGTCCATCCAGACTACAGAAGTTTAACGCTACACGTAACCCTTACGTCGTCGAGCTACGTATTAATTCGGAAGATACTACTGCTAATTTAATGGAATGTAATCTCAAAGGTTTCACAGTACTCATTGACAATGGTAAGAACTTTGAAGTTATTAAAACTGAAAACTGGTCCTTCAGCGCTGCTAAGAAAGGTATCGTCTGTGAAAGAATCAAATTTGATCCTAATGAGTTAGGTAGTGAAAATTAAGATATTAAATACTGTTAATGTTTATATGTTTATACAATTATTGCTTTAAAACTATTTAACTTCAAACATGTTATTTATTGATATATATTTAAGTGGCAATAGTTCAAATTGAAATTTTAAAGCCATTGTATTTTGAAATACATTGAAAGCTATGTCGTAATTATAGAAAAAATGATTTATAACGTGGGTATTAAGTGTATAGAAATTAATAATAGAAATAAAAAATCATTCAATTTAAAATAAATTTGTCTGAACTCCTTAAATTCGGAGTAACCCAAATTAAATTTAAATAAAGTAGTAATTTATTGATGTGTAATTTAATTATTTGAAGACTTAAACGACTTGAATAGGATGTTGAAGAGATAATTAATATAAATTAGTGGTGTATCTTTTATACTATATTCTGCACTTGTTTAATATCTGTGCTATATTGGGATCAGAGTGGAATAACACTTAATTTTAGTAAATATCTTATTTTAGAACATTTATCTATAAAAAATGACTAAAATATTTGTAAAAAATAAACTAAACTGGTTATATTAAAATGATAGATCCAAATCTATTACCAATTTTTTTATATAAATTTCAAATTTATAAATTACTTATTTATAAATCACTTCCTATTTATATAAGCTTTATAGCAAACACTACTCTAAACAGCATAATACTTCTCTTAAACATTAACTAATATACATATGTAATCAGTTACTTTCAAAAACAACTGATTCCAAAATTACAAGCTTAATAATAAAAATTCAGCCAATAAAATCAGCTAAATTTTAATATATATATATATAATTATACAAATTAATATAAGTAAAGTATAAAACTACAGAATTTTATCATATTTTTATATAAATTTTATTAAAAGTTATTTAAATTTTCTAAAAAAGAAAGAATGCTATCTTTAAAACTAAATATGTTACTATATAGCATATTTACTTTAAAAAAATATTAGTTTATCTTTATATATATATTAATAAAATAAATAAATAAATTATAAATTAAATAATTTTTATTAACTATTATAAATAATATTATAAATAATACTATTATACTATTATTAAAATTATTAAAACTTTTATATATTAAGTATATAAGTTAATTAATAAACTAAAAAAATAGCAAATTATGAAATTTTACTATATAATATAATATTATAGAATTTAAAATAATTAAAGGTTTAATTTAACTTATTTTATACTTATAAATTAGTTTTTAATTTATATAATTTTATATTATATATTAAAACTATAAACTAAAGATAAAATATACAATATACTAAGTTTATATATTTATTAAAAAAATAATTTAAAATTATATAGTAATGCTATATAAATAAATTTAAGCTTTATACTATTAGCTTTAATAGTTAGTTTTTATTTTTATTTTTAAAGTTTGCTATACTTCATAAAACCTATTATAAATTAAATATACTATTTTATTTTTATTTTTATTTAATATATAATTTAAGTTAATTATACTTATAAAAAGTTTTAACAAAATAAGTTAAATAAATAGTTGTAAACTATAAAATAAAAAAGCTTAAAAATTTAATAGTTTACTTTTAAAATTTTTTTTAATTCTAAAAGTCTAATACATATAGCTTTTATTATTATTTTAATATATATATAATATAGTAAATGCTTTAAAAAAAGAGTTTTTAAAACCTTTTGGCTATTATATAATTTTTTTTTAAGCTTAAAATAAATATAATTAAAAGCTTAACTTTTAGTAAGCTTAACATTTACTTTAAAAAGTTATAATTATATAAAATTAATAGCTATAAAAAAACTTTTAAAAAGTAAAAAAAAGTATATATAATAAAGTAATTAAAAAGTATAAAAAAACTATTAGAAAAAAACTATATAAATTTAGTTTTTTTTAGTATAACTAATAATAATAAAATAACTTAATATGATTTAGTATATTAAACTAAAAATAATAAGCTAAAAAATAAGTTTAAAAGTAATGAATAATATAATAATAAGGTTATTAACTAGCTTTAAAAAATAAAATAATGTTTTTAAAAGTATAAAGTTATATAAACTTAGCTTTTATACTACTTTAATTTTTAATAGATCAGTTAAGTATAATAATAAATAACTAACTTAGTTAGATTTAAGTAAACTAAATTAGTAAAGATAAAAAGCTAAAAAATTTAATAATAATTAATATTAAGCAAAATATTTAATAGAAATACTATTAAAAAAAAGTAAATTTTGAAAAAAAGAATAGCTTTTATAAAGCTATATAGTTATAATATTTAATAAAACTATTTTCTAGTTTATATTACTAAATATAAAGCTTTAAAAACTAAAAAATAGAAAAAAATAGCTAGTTTAGCATTTACTAAACTAAATAAGCCAAATATTAAAATTAAACTTAGGTAGAACTATTTGATATTTTAGATAAATAATACTATATTTAGTTTTTTTTAATTTTATTTGTAGTTATAATTAGTAATATTAGAAATAAGTAAAAGTTAGTATAACTAAATATAGTAATATTAATAACTAAATAAATATTTTTAATAAAATATATCTACTTTTTTTAATATTATTTTACTTAGCTTATTAGATAGCAAAATATTTTTAAAAGTAAATTATTATTTTAACTTAGCTTTATTCTAACTATTTAATTAAAAAAATAGTTAAATAAACTGATAGTAAAAAGTTAAAACTAATATAAAATTAAACTAATTAATTAAAAAGTTATTATTAATTTAATTTTTTAAATCTTTTATAAATAATTTAAAGCTTTAAAACTTTTTTATTTTTATATATTAATATTATTTAACAATTTTAGAAACTTATTTTTTTTAATTTTTATAAGAATTATTTACTTAAAAATTATATATATATTGTTTTTTTAAATAATTTATTTTTATTTAAAAACTTATAAGCTTAAAATATATATGTATATTATAATATTCTATCACTTAGCAACTTTATAAGTTGCTAACTTAATAATCATTCTTATCTTTTTTTATCTTTTTTTTCTAAGCTTATTTAATTTTTATAATTTTTTCTTCTATTTTAAATAAAAAAATTATATGAATTCATCTTAATAACTTTATATAACAACTTTTGACAATTTAATCAAAATTTTAAATAAAAAAATATTTTTTATTTTATTATTTTTACTCAAAAACTTATAAGTTTAATATTTAAAAATGAGTCTAATATAGCTGCCAGCATTAATTAATAAAAAACTTTATCTTACTAATATACAACAAATTATAACTTCTAATAACTTAACCTACTATAAAACTATTTCAAATTATACTAAATCATATACAAAGTTGCTTTTACTATATAATAGTAAAATATTTATATTTATTTTTTGTTTTTGTTTTATTTTTATTTTTATTTTTTTGTTTTATTAGAGATGTAAAAGCTATTTGAAATTGCAAATACTCTTATTTCCTCTTACAAATTCTATATGTAAAAGTTAGTTATTTTTTTACTATTAGATAATTTGCAATTTTTATAGCTATTACTATCTATAACTTGGACTATTTATAAATATATATTAATTTAACTACTAAATTTCTACCAATTTTGCTTGCCTATATTGCTTACTAAATATTTATATTTGTTGCTACTATAATTAATAATAAAGTCAATTTTACTTTATTGCCATTTACTACTTTTTTTATATAAATACTTATATTTACCACTATCTTTACATTGTAGTATTTTATACTATATAATATAAAAATTACTACTAGTATCATACCAAAAACTAAATATTACATAATAATAAAATCCACATCTTAATTATTAATATTTACCTAAGCAAATATAATTTATAAGCTATACAAATATATAGCAAACTAAAATACCCCTACTATATCTAACCTTTTAACTATTATAACAATTATATAAACTGGTTTAACTATCTAGACTGCTCTATATACTCTCTAAAAACTATATAACTAGTTAATCTAATATTATCTCAATCTTGCTCCTGCTAATACTATTAATATAGTGAGAAATATTACATAATAATAGTAATAAATATTGTAAAATATATACATATTTAACTTAATTTACATCCTACTTTTTCTATTTCTGGAGCTTATCTAAAAAATATACAGCAGTATATTATATTTTAAATTAGACTTACACCTTACCAAAAGATAAAATGCAATAGTAACTAATAAAAAACATACTTCCAAAACTATAAATACTTTTTTTGAGCTACTATGCACCTATATAACTGATAAAATCTTTAGAAAATTTTCTTTTACTGACTTATACCCTATTTTCAGAAATTATTTTAAAGGTTTGCTTAATTTTTTAACTCTGCTATTAAAATTTTAACCTACCTTCTCAAACTTTATTAAGGTTTTGAAACTGTATATTTATTTTTAGAAGGCTTTTAAAACCTTATAAATATATTAATACAGCTACCTAACAACATACTATAGTTAATTTACTAAAATAGCCTTAATAAACAGATAAAAATAGCTATAGTTAGTAAAAGTTAGCCTAGATACTACTAGGACCTTATAGCTATATTATTAAAAATTGGAAATTAACTAAAAAATAAAATTAGCTAATTTAAATAAGCAACTTTGACTTATTTAATACTAACAATCTTTTATATAAACTCTTTTTCTAAAATAAAGTTTGCACTTTACTTAATTATATAATTAATTACTAACTAAAAAGTACTTTTTTATCTAAACTATAATATTGCTAAAAAAGTTAAAAAAACCAATTATTATAATAATTGCCATTTTTCAAATTATAGTAACTAATATTTAAATATTGAGTATTATAACTATAAAAGCATTAGTCATATTAGCTAAAATTGCTCCTATTTTATAACTATTAAAACCTATATCTATATTAGCTTACCTTATTAGACTTGTAAAAGCTACAGCTATAATAAAATAATTTGCTCTTACTTTGTCCACTAAAAATACAATTAATATATATCCAACTATTAAAAAAATTACTTATGATTTACCACATTATTGTACCATCTAATTAACTACTCAAAATTAGAAACTTCCTCTTTATATCTTCTTATTTTCTAATGCAATTTGCTCTCTTAAACTAGTATACTTACTAATTAGTTTAATAACTCTGCATATAACTTATTCTCTACCTTATTAAACCTTCTTATAGATAAGGCTAGGATAATTTTAATAATTTTAATTTAAACTTTAAATATTTAGGAAGCTTTATCTAAAAAACTTCTATTAAATATACTAATAAATCTACTTTATATTATTTTTTATTGATATAAAAATTAAAGCATCTAGTTTAAAAATATTTAAAAGCTAAGCTTTAGTTAACTCTATTACTATAAACTTTTATATATAAAAAGATATTTTTATCTTTTATAGGCTTTATATAAGAGGACTATTGTATTTATTTTTAGATAATTTAGAATAAACCCAACAATAATATGTAAAAAATATTATAAAATACAAAATAGATAAAATTAAAGATAACTTTATAATATATATATATATAAATTTATTTTTTCTATTATATTAAATATATATTAAATTAATAGTTATATAACAAACATTTATTTAAAAAACTACTAACTGATACTAAAAAGCACTACTAAAAATCTTTATGATACTGTAGTACTTTTAATGAAAAATTTCAATAAAAATATATTAAATGTTTTAAGAAATTACATTTATAATTTCAAAATAGTAGAAAATCTGCCAAAAAAACTAAGAAAATTTAGTCATGTTTTTAATTTAGACTAATATAAAAAGCTATTAAAATATACTTAATTTAATCTTAATTTAGAAGTAACTAAATTTCTGCCTAAATTGCACTAGCTAGCACTGTTATATTTGCTACTATCTATTAAAAATAAAGCTATTAGTAACTATATTAGCAAATTACTAAAATATATATTTAATATACTATTAAAATTAAATATTATATTGCTTTTATTAGTTGCTAAAAAAGGTTTAAATAAATAAAAACTAGTAGTAAATTACTAAAAGCTTAATATATTACAAAAACTAACTTATATTCATTACTACTACTTGAATAAATATCTGTGCTTATAAATAGATTAAAGATATATTTAAAGGTCAACTTTAAAAATGCATTTTATTAAATAAGAGTAAAAAGAAATTAAAAATATTTTACTGCATTTTAGTATTATTAGAATATATTTTAGTACTATTAAAATATATTTTAATATAGAGTAATACTGTTTAAACTAAAAAATGAATCTAATATATTTTAAAAAATAATGGACACAGTACTTAGCTTATATAATTATAAGTTTTGTATTATATATCTCAATAATATTCTAGTTTTTTCAAAAATATATAAAAAATATGCCAAATACTTATATTTAATAATACAGTAGATATATAAATATAATATATATATAAAGTTTAAAAAATATAAATTTTTTAAAAAAAAAGTAACATTTTTAAGCAATGTTTTATTTAGCAAAGAATATATAATAGAGCTAAATAAAGTATTATTAACTGAAAAAATACCTTTGCTATAAAATTATAAAAAACTATATAGTTTTCTTAGCTTAGTCAATTTTTTACAACAATTTTATCAAAATCTATTTAAAGTTATAGCTCTACTTTTCTAACTGATATTTAATAAAATACTTTTTTAATAGAAAGATAAATAAAAAAATATATTTAATAAGGTAAAATAAATACTTATATTGACTTTAGTACTTAAATAACTAAACTTTAACACTTTATTTATATTAAAATGCAATATCTTTAACTTTATTATTAATACTATTCTACTTTAAAAGTATAGAAATAGTATCAAATATCTAATTACTTTTTATAATAAAAATATATTACCTACTAAAGTAACTATTTTATTTATAATAAAAAAATACTTGTAATAATTTTAGCATTTAAATATTGGAAATATTATTTATATCTATTACAATACTAAATCCAGATATGTTTTAACTATAAAGTACTTAAATTTTATAAATAATATTAAATATTAAACTAATAATAAATTTACTAATTATTTATTCTATAAAAATATAACTTTATTATAGTTTAAAAGTCAGATAAGCTAAACTAAACTACTAATATACTATTATAACAAATTAATTATAAGTACATTAAGAATAAATTATAAGAAATAAATATTGAAGTGATAATAAAATCTCACTATCTACTAATAATATTTAGCAATACCTTAAAAACTAATAATAATAAAAGTATTATTACAACTTATAGTTTAAATAAAGAAACTTTATTAGATATTGAGCTAAAGCTTAATAAATATTTGCTAAATTAAATATTTAAAGCTAAAAAATATGTAAGCAATACTAATAAGTTTATTATTAATCAAATATTCTACAAAATAAATAAAATTTGCTATATGCTTTAAAAAAATATAAAAATAAGTAAGTACAAAAATTACTTATTATATAGAATATATATTTATTACTAAGGAAATAAGTATATTACCAGCTTTTTTTTATAAAATGCAATTATTAGAAAATACTATAATTATTTTGTAAGTAGATATCCAAGTATATAAAAAATATAGAAACTGATTTAATAAATATATAACTAGTCTAAATTAAGGTAAAATATTATAAATTATCTAAAAAAGTACTATATAAGCAAATAAATTAAAAATAACTACTTACTCTAATAAGAATACATATAACTATTACCTACTTTAACTTACCCTTAGGAAAAACTCAGTATAGATTTTATATTTAATTTATCTAATATAGATAGTATTAATACTATTATTATTATTATTAATTGATTTAGTAAGTATATTAAAGCTATACTATATTCTATTATTATATTATTCTATAAAATATCTTAGATGTTTATAAAAAAATATTTTGCTAATAAAAATTACTTAAAAATATAATATTAAACTAAAATCCCTAATTTATTACTTAATTATAAAACAAAATTTATAAAAGCCTAAATATTAAAGTTAGCTTAATATTGTTGTATTATTTCCAAGTAAATGAACAATTTAAGTATATAAATTAAATAATTAAATAGTATTTACAATCCTACATTATTAATATATAAAATAGCTGAGTAAAAATGTTATTTTTTGCTTATTATATATATAATAATAGCTAATAAGCCTTAACTAAAAAATTGTTATTTTATATAAACTTTAGGTTTCACTTTTAAATATTTAACTTACTAATTATTCTAAATAATATACAGTTATTGATAGCAGTTAAAATATTAAAAACATAAGATTAATATAAGCCTAAATATAAAAAAATATAAGAGATACTAGAAAAAAATAGAAGAAAAATAAAAATATAAATAAAAGACTAAATTTTAAATAAAATATTAGAAAATTAATATATATTAAAAGTAAAAACTTATCTTTTCTAAGCCTTATAAAAAAGTTAGCTCTATAAAAATATAGACTATATAAAATTATTAAAAAAATTAGACTATTTAATTATTAATTAAATTTATCTAGTTTATAAAAATTGCATTGTATATTTTATATATTGCATTTAATAAAGTTTAAAAAAAATAAAGCTATAATATTAATTATAAACTTTATTTTTAATTACAATATTAAATAAAAAGTTAAATAAATCTTTGATAGTTAAACCTATAGTAATAGAAAATAATACTTAATGAAATAGAAGGGCTATAACATTGAAAACTCTACATAGAAGCCTATATATAACTATAAAAATGCAGCTTACCTTATTTGCAACTTTAATAAAAAAGAGAGTGATGTAACATTTTATCACTTAATAACTTTATAAGTTACTAACTTAATAACTATTTTTATTATTTTTTACCTTTTTTTTTAAGGTTATTTAATTATTATTATTTTTTCTATTTTAAATAACAACTTTATATAACAACTTTTGATAATCTAAAAAATTTTAAATAAAGAAATATTTTTTATTTTGTTATTTTCACTCAAAAACTTATAAGTTCAGCATTTAAAAATAAGTTTAGTATAGCTGCTAGTACTAATTAACAAAAAACTTTACCTTATTAACATACAACAAATTATAACTGCTGATAACTTGACCTATTATAAAACTATTTTAAATTATACTAAATTATATATAAAGTTGCTTTTGCTATATAATAATAAAATTTTTATTTTTATTTTTTATTTTTGTATTATTTTTATTTTACTATTTTATTGGAAATGTAAAAGCTATTTAAAATTGCAAATATTTTTATCTTCTTTTACAAATTTTATATATAAAATTTAGTTATTTTTTTGCTATTAGATAGTTTGCAGTTTTTATAGCTATTACTATTTATAATCTAAACTACTTACAAATGTATATTAATTTTATTACTAAATTTCCACTAATTTTACTTGTCTATATTACTTACTAAGCATTTATATTTATTACTACTATAATTGATAATAAAGTTAATTTTACTTTATTGCTATTTACTAACTTTTTCATACAAATACTTATATTTGCTACTACTTTTATATTGTAGTATTTTGTACTATATAATATAAAAATTGCTACTAATATTATACTAAAAACTGAATATTACATATACTACTTTTTAAAATAAAAATAAAAATAAATTATTTAGCTATAAATTAGTTGTTTATTAAAATAATATTTATTACTTATATATTTAAAATACTAAAACTAAAAGCTACTTTATTATTATATAAATTAAAAAAAAAACAGTTATTATAATTTACTATTTTAAATATATTTTTATAATATTTTAAAAATAAAGTTAAAAAATATAAATATATTAAAAATAGAAAAAGTATTAGCTAAAAAAGCTATATTTTAAGTAAATTATTTTTAAAAAACTAGCTTTTAAAATAATTTTTAAGCTTTATTATTATTATTATTATTAATATTTGCTATATATAAATAGCTTATTTAAATAGAAGAATTATTAAATAATAATAAAATAGCTATTAAAAAAAGCTATAATTTAAATATAAAGCTATTTATTTTATATTTTATAGTAAGTTAAATATTATATAAGTATTATTTGCAAATATAAATTTATTTTAAGTATAAATACTATAAATATTAATAATTATAATTTTAATTATAAAAAAAAACTTATTTACTAAAAAAAAATATATATATATTAAAAAATATATATGTAAGTTAATTAAAATATTATACTAGTTAAAATAGTTAGTAGTAAATAAGTAATAAAATAACTAGATTTTATAATAATATTTAGTATATATTTAATTTTAATATTATTTAGTTTTTAGATTTTTAAAATAAATTTAATTAAAAGCTTAAAAAAGCAAAATTTATTAATAAAAGCTATAATAAAAATATATTTTACTTTTACTTTATTTATAAAAAAAAGTATTTTATTAATTTTTATTAAAGTAAAACTTTACTAAATAATTGTTTAAAATAAATTAAAGTAATATTATAATAGTAGTAATAAGTTATTATAACTTTAAAATACTTGTATTAATATTAATATATATAGTTAAAGTTTTGTTTATACTAAAAGTTTAGTTAATTAAGTTAAAATTAAACTAAATTAAAAACTAAAAATATTTTTCATTAGTAAATTAATTAGCTTAAAAGATTAAAAAATAGTATTATTTTAGTATTATTTTTATAATTTATTAATTAGTAAAGTTTTAAAAAAGTATTATTTATTAAAAGTAAGCTATTTATATATAGCTAATTTTAAAATAACTTAAATAAGTTAAAGTAAAGTTAAACTAATAGAGTTATATTGAAAAATTTAAATATTATATATTAAATATTTTTACTTAATAACTAATATATTTAAATTACTTATAAGTAAAATTTTAGCTATAGATATAAAGCTTTTAAAGTTATTGTTTTTAATTAAAAAAGCTATAATTTTAAAAAAATTAATATAAAAGATAAAAAAGAAAAAAATATATAATTTTAATATAAATTATAATAATAATTAGTAAATCTACTTAAATAATAAAAATATTATATTTTAAAAGCAAATAATATTATTTTTAGTATTTTTATTTACTTTTAAGTTATTTAAAAAAGTTAGAAATTTGTAAAATAAATAATTTTTAAATTGAATTAAAGTTAACTTAAATATATTTTTTATATAATTTATTACTTTATATTTTTTAAAGTTAGTAAAAATAGTAAAATTAAAGTATATTAAATTTAGAATATAGCTAGTTAAAGTAAATAAAATAAAAATTAACTTATTATTAATACTAAAATAAAAAAATTTACTATAAATTATAATAAATAAACTAATTAAAAAATATTTGCTTTAGTTTTTTAAATTAGTTAATTAGTTATTTTCTAATATTTAAAATTAAAATAAAAAGATAAACTTATAAAAAAGCTGCTATAAATAAAGTTAAAGTAATATAATTATATAAATTTTTAATTAATATATAAGCTTAATATCTTTTAAATATAGATTTATTATTAATAATTATATTAAAAAATATATATTTTTTATATATTTAAAATTAAAACTTTATTAGTTTATTTTTATAAATTTTTTTAACTTACTAAAAACTATATTAAAACTAATAGAATTATAATTTTTATTATTTATATAATTCAAATTTAAACTAAACTTTAATAGTTAACTTTTAAATTAAAAATTAAAATACCTAAAATTATATTAAAAATAATATTATATAATAATAGTTTTATATTTATATAATTATAAATCTATTATTATATTAGTAAAGTATTTATATATTTTATTTTTACTACTTTAAACTATATATATAAGTTAGTAAATAAACTAAAAAAACTACAAAACTATAATACTATTTTAAATATAGTAAAATAATATATAAATTTATACTTTTATTTTTTTATTTAAATAATACTAAATAAAATATTAGCAAATTTTTATTTAAAAAGTTTAATAATATTTTAAAATTTAAATAATATATATTAAACATTATTTAAATTAAAAAATCTTTTATTATAAAAATTTTAACTATAAAAAAATAAATTATAATAACTTTAAAATATATTTTTTTATATTAATATAAATTTTTAATTTTATAGTTTTAAGCTTTAATAATACTATTTTAACTTTTAACTTATAGTTAAAACTTTTTATAACTATTTTTAAATTTACTTTACTAGTATTTAGACTTTCTACTTTATAAAAAAAATATGCATACTATAATTTTATAAATTGTTAATATTTTTTATTTTACTATATAAGATAGATAAAATATAACTTTATAAACTTTTTTAAGTATTTTTTAAGCTAACTTAAAAAAATACTTAAATACTTTTAATTAAATTAAAATTTAAGCTATATAGTTTTATTTTATAAAGATATGTTTTTATACTAATTAAAAAGTTTAATATTAATATTTTTAATTTAATTTTTAATTATTATAGTAGTATAAAAGATAATTTAAAAAAAAGTATTTTTACTATAAAAGCTTTAATTTTAAGATAAACCAACTATTTTTTAAACTATTTTAATAATATACTATAGTATAAAAACTTTATTTTTATATTTATTCTACTAAATAAAGTAAATTAAGCTAATGTTTTAGCTTATTTAAAATTTAAAATAGCTTTAGTTATGTTTTAATTATATAATTATATTATATAATAGTATAGTTTTAATATATTTTTAATATTTATAGCTTATAGCTATAAATATTTAAGTTTTTTATAGCTATTATCTTACTTTTATACTTTTATACCTATAAAATAACTATAATATTAGTTGCTTTCTTCTATTTTTTTAAATAAGTTTAAATAATAAGAAATAAGTAGATAAGGAAAATATTAGTTATAATTTTAAAAATAAATAGGTAAAAAAATTAAAAAATATATCTTTAAAATAATTTAAACTTAAATTCAGGTAAAATTAATTTGGTTCTATAATTTAGTAATTGTTTATAGTTCTACAAAAAAATGAAACAGAACATTTAAATTTATATATATTAAATAAACAGTTTATTTTAGTTAATTTGATTATTTTGAGATATATATATATATATAGTAAAATGTTATAAATGGTAAAAATTCTATTTATTTTTTTACAGGTACTTTGTTAATTTAAAAAAATGATAACCGTTTGAATTACATCATTTAACTATAAAATTTAAAAAAAAAATTATTTAATAAATTTAATATATTAAATTTTTAAAATATTCAATGAAAGCCCACCCTCCTTCCCATATATATTATTTGTTTCCACCCTTTTTCTAGTTTATTTTTATAAAGATGTATATCTTAAACTACTTTATATTTCGATCTGCGCTAGAATAAATTACTATAACACCGATATTGGTTAAAAGCTCATTTTGTAAGCTAAATAAGTAGTTTATATAACTTAATCTAAATTTGTGTAGTATCCAGTATAACTTTTACTAATATATTATTATAAACTATACGTTTGTTATTTTTTTCAACTTTAAACGTTTTAAATTTGGTATTGGGAAGGTGAAGTGTTCGCCTAACCAATTGGGTAGAATCAGTTTCAAAATTGAAGTTTCATTTTCTTAAAAGTTTATGCCCCACCCTTAAATTTGGTAAGAATTCTATTTCTTATGATTGGATTTGGTAAAAATCCAACTAAAACGAGCGCTATAAATCCAAATTAAGTGGGCTACCAAATCGTTTAAAGTTGGATAAACTTACCTTATAAAAAGTTGGATTATAGCCAGTTTTTTTGCTAAGAATCAAGGGTGGTACCGCCCACAAATTGCGCTATAATGCCGGAATCAAATCCGTATACGTTAAATTAGGATGGTTGCTAAAAACGATTAAAAAAACTAACTTTGGAACAAGTATGTACCGACGAACAACTTCAATCCCCAACTAAAAATTAGTAAAAATTATTAGTAGAAATTTAAACTAACTGTAACAGATGTCGTTAAAATCTGGATTTTTACTAAAGGAAGAGGCACTTCTTTATGTAAAGTTGAGTCAGAAAGGATGAAGGTACTGTAATTGAATTTTGTTGCTTTCGTTTCGATTGATTGTACATTATTTTCAGTTAATTTTAACTGTTAAACTAATTAATCGAATATACTGGTTTAAGATTCAAATTACTGCCGTAGATTAGGACGCCTTTAAACTTAAACACCTTTATATTTGACTGCTATAAATTGATACTTTTTCAACCTTTATTGATAATAAAGCTGTACCAACTTGCATAAAGTTTGGTTTCCAATTTCGATTGCAAGCCGACTATGCATAAGGGTGTGATTTTAGTTATACTTCATTATTATTTATACTAAAACGAAGCTAGCTTGTCGTTTTAATTTATAAAATAATAAAGAAACGAAAGTTTATAAGTAGTACAACACTTTCGTATATTATACTAATAGGAACTACTTTACTACTACTACAACTAGAATTGATCTATTGGTACGTTACTTATAGAATCGTTGTTCGTTATAATTTGTACACTAAACGGTGGTATTAGCGTTAATTATAAAATTTATAGTTCCTAAAAAAGTTTTAATATTTGTAGTTTAAATTGCGGGTTAGTGGACTAAACTCACGTAATACAATACAACTGACACTTATATTAAAACGAGCTAAAAATATTTATTCAAGGCGGTGTAGATTAAGGAAATATAGTATTTTTCATGGTTTTATAAAACACGGATGCGTTTATTGAACCTTTTTATAACGGAGCGAAAAAATAGTAGGTGAAAGGTACAAAAAATAAAAGAATTAAACATGGTGAGGGATAGGGTAAAAACTGTAACTTGTAGATGTCTTTTCAGTAGGTGTATTACCACCACTCTTCATCACTGCGAAGCGGGTCGGAGGGGGCGGCAGTTCCAACGACATAGTACGATCTGGTAAAGTTCTACCGCTGTAGGTAGTAGTGGTAGGTGTAGTTGCCGGAGTGGTAGGTATGTTGGAATGTTGCGTATTCATGTAGCTATTTGTACCGTTACTGTTCGGTCTGTAGGGGTGGGATGGTTGGTGGGTAGGTCTACTACTGTTCTGGTAGTTACGGTCAACGAAACTACGGGAAGGATTCATACCGTTCGACATAGACTGTGAGTTGAATTCAAGCCCGGGGTTGATAGAACCGTCATAGAAACAGTTTAAAGGCTTACCCTGATCCGGGATTTGGGACGTATTTAAGGAGTAGTTGGGAGCTGTAGTATACATGTTGTTGGAGGAAGCTGCACTGAAGCTAGGATCAGTAGCCATCGAAGTGATATTTTGGTAACCGGTGTCGTTGCTACCCGAAAAGTTAGGGTTGGGGTTGTAATACATGGAGGCTGGTATTTGGTTGGAATTATCCTGCTGTGCCATACTATACTCGGGAATCCTTTGTTGTAGCGAATTCAAACTATCCAAAGAGAAAGAACGTGAGTTCTGTAAGTTGTAAGGGTTTGATGCTAGATCTATGTTAGGTCTTCCGTGGTAGCTGTTAGCTGGTGTAGGGTAGGTTGGCCTCTGCAGCATGTCGGACATGGAATCCAAAGTACTTTTACGACTGTAAGTAGGAGGATCTACCTTCCCTCCCCAACGTGTAGATGAAATATCGATTTCGGGTGGACCGGTGGAGAAGGGAAGCATCGGTGAGTAGTAATAGCTTTCTATGTTGCTTTCGAACAGTGGGAATAAGATAGAGTATACGTTATGTTCCTTAGATAGTTCAATAGCTCTTTCGAAAGTAACCCAGACCCCTTTAAGTATCATCGAACCCGATTTGACTACAACCCTACCGATCTCATTCTTTAAAATACCGTCTCGCTTCCCTCGTGTCATCCCAACTACGTTAAGTAGCTTAGTACCGTTGATCATATTGTTATCTTTACGTCTCGCTACCGTTATACTTTTAGCTTCAACCTGGAAGCAGTAAGTATTTTCATCGTCCCATTGGACAGCTGATAGTTTAGGTAAACTAGAGGAAGCGAAGGTAGGGTGTACGGCAGATACGTTGTGAGGGTTGTTAGGGAAACAGTTATGCATAACTAGGTTATAAGGTATAGTGTTTTGTGATGCGATGGGTGGTTGCTGGTACTGGTTGGTAGGTGACATCGAAAATTGGGAAGTTGAGAATTCGGATCTACTGGTGTTGTTCGATTGTTCGTAGGTCCGGTTGTTGTATTCCATAGTTGCTTTCGGTTCTAGGTCTATTGCTGTATAAGTGAAGTGGTTGTTAAATATAAAGTTCTAATACTGGGTATTTACATAAAATTTGGGAAAGGATTTCGTTTATTTTTTTCTGGACTGAAATAGTTAACTTTTGATAAGAACAAAGCACTAATATAAGTGAGAAAGATTTTAAGTTGAAGTGGGATTATTAGTGGTATTTGAGTTTGAGGTACGTTACTATATTCGCTATGATAATATTATGATATAATAGTGATTCCTGAGTATTCCCCAATCCATTTAAGTTAGGAGTGGTCGTGAAGGAAGTTAATTAGTTCCTAATTGGGCTATCAAGTTTTGATCCGGACGCCGATTTTACCTCAAATAAACAGTTGGGTCTGAAATTGTAGCTAAGTTTATGTAAGTCAATTTTACCGATGCTTTCCTGAGCTGTACGAAAAGTATAAACTTTAATTTAATCGCGTCCACTTCCAATCGTACAAGCGTATATGCTTTAAAACACTTTTACCAATGTAAAAGTTGCTATCGACGGTATAGGTTTTATTTTACTAAAAATTATCCATTACAACTGCGCCTATCAGTTTGTAACCTATTACAACATAATTCAAAGCGTGTTTCGATTCCTGTAAAAAGTGGAAAACGCAACTGCTGCACAACTTATACACCACGAAAAGTTGCTTTGAATGGAAACTTTTGAAACCTTTTTCAAAGTAGCCAATAAACTATAATTATGTTGCTATAAACAAGTCAAAATTTGTAACTGGAAATTAAACATTCCTCCATTAAAAAAGTTTATTTTAGCTTTAGTATCGAAAAACGATGAATAAGAAGTTTCTGAGTAGATCATCTTATTCCAATTCCGCTTAATTACCCGTATATTGTATACTTAATTTTAGTCAGTTGTTTAAGAAACAGCTGCTTTAAATAAATGCTTATCGCGTAACAAATTTAGTAATAAGTTGGCAACTAAGCTAATTTAATAAATATATTAAATAATCGTTATAAGTTTGTAGTTTGCACCGCTGATATAACAATATTATAGTTATTTAAATCGACTGTAATGAACGCTAGGCTCGGATTAGGCAATTGTACTTTTGGTACTTAGTTTGGAATATAAGTGCTTAGACTCTAAAATATGAAACCTATATTAAAACTTTGGTAGATTAAGTTTGGGGTAAAAGTAGGGTAATGGGGCGTTAAAGTATACTGATCACTTTCGTTATTTATCCAGTTATTCGATCATTTTAGTTGTAAGTTCAGTAAATCTTGTTTCAGCGGGCACATGACTAAAGTTGAATAAATTTATTCGATCACATCTATCGATAAGTTATATACCAACGAACAAAGTAATAGACGTACTAGCTTAATGGGGTAGTACGAAATTAGTTGCTTAAGTTAGTAGGGGTTTACTACCAGTTGTAGCTGATTCACATCAAAATTTAAAGCCAAATCGATCGTTAATTACGGTTTAACGTAAATTTAATTTTTAAATTTATCTCTATCAACGATACGCCACAACTTAATAAAATTGGACCTTTTAGTTAATTTTTATTATATAGTACACTTTATAATAAAAGATCGGGGATGTACCAAATATAGCGGATTTAAAGTTGTAATAAATTAACGAAATTTAATAATAATATTATTAAAACTGTAATTTATGAATAAAATCTAATAAAAATAATTACTTTTTGAAACGAATTTTAAATAATTTAAAAAATAGAAATATAACTTTATAAAGTACCGTGTACTTTTTTATAAATTTATCAATATTAATTTTCGATTCAGTTCTTATATTTAAACAGGAAACTTTCCTGTGATAGATATTTCAATGATAACAATAACGTGGAGATGAATAAACGCTATAGAATGTAGTATTCTTATATGACAATATCCTATAATCAATCGCTCCACCAACACAAAAGAAGTAATTACCTTCCCTTACTGTAAGCACCTCTATAAATAATTTATAAACAATTCCAATTATCGTAAAACGGTTAAATAACTTTAGTTCATTGGATAAAAATATTTCTCCTTACCGTTTAATTCATTTTACTAAGCTGCAGTCCGATAAAGAAATATAAATTAAATGTAAGCTTACATCACTAAAGTTGTAACAATTTGATTAGCTAAGGAAAAACTTGCTTTCAAAAGTAAAATCGATACATGCTGTTATTTAAAAAGCTTCTAAGTAGTAGGATGACTAAACTATGAGTACTTAAGCTTCGAAACAGTTACTATACACTTATAGGCACGCACTAACATCATGTAAGTAAAAAGGTACCGATTACATGTACGAAGCAGTATTACAAGTTTAACTACAGTATGACTGTTTATTTTGCATTTTAAATTCCTGTTAGGAACTATGCTCGAATTTAGGGTGCTGATTTTACAAAACAAATTAGTAAAAATTGGAAATTGATATAAATATAAAATTAGAATTATTGGAACTTGTTTAATAATAGTTGTAAATTTTAAATGCTAAGTATGTTGAAGACGCTAACGTTCTAGAACTTTAAAAAGTACCTTTAATTGGTTCAATTTAAAATTAAGAAGCAGTTAACCGATCAACATGTAAAATTAACAATGTATAATGTACTTAATAAAAGTGAATTTTAATAAAATAAATAAAATTTTATATCGAAATGCATCTTTTACAATTCTAATTAAAAATTTTACATTTAATTAAATTCAAATTTTAAAAATAATATTTTTTTAAAGGTTTTTCTTTTTAATTTCAAATTGTAATGCAGTTAGTAAAAAAAATAGTATAAACTATAATATAAATATTAAAAAAAGAAATACACTTATATACTTTCTAACTAAAATTAATTTCATTAATTTATGAAACGATAAAAGAATTTCTATAAAGAGAATTAAATATGTATTTTCTAGCTAGATAATTAAATAATTATTTATAGAATAATACTATTTAACTAATGTAACATTTAAGTTTTAAATAAAAAATAATAATAAAAAGTTAAAAATATACTTAATTTTTAATTTAAAATTTAAAAAAATACTAACTATTAAAATATAAATATATTTTAATAGGAATGGAAATTTAAATAATTTGAACGGATACGCTTTATTTTTATTTTACTTTATATAAAATTATTTTTTAAGTTAATTTTTATTTAACTAAATTCTTATATTAGTTTAGTGTTAAAATATCTATTAAAAATAAAGAAAAAGGTTAATATATTTTTTAAGTTTTAATTTAGCTAAAAATATTTATACTACTTTAAAAACTTAAATACATTTATATATTAAACTAATAAAAATATTATGAAAATATTAAATAAAATTAGTACAGTATTTTAATATTTTAAATTATATATATTATATAAAAATAAACTAAAGACTGTTAGTTTTATTTATATAATATAAAACTTCTATTATATAATAAGTAACTTATAACTAAATAAGGAATTAGTTACTTTTAAGTAGTTAATTTCAATTTTTTTTTAAATAGTTTATATTATATTTACTATTTGGATAAAATAGTAGAAAATAAGCTAATAAATGTAAAAAAATAAAATTAAATGTATACTAAAAAATAGTATAATTATATAATATTATTATATAGTTAAAAATATAGCTAAAGTTTTTAAATTTTTCACTTTTATTTTTAAATTATAACTTTAAAAATAAGTAAATATATAAATATTTATTTATAATTAGTTTAAATTTGCTATAAAATTATAGTAGATTTAGGTTTTAATTTTAATATATTACTTAAAATTTTAGAAAAGCTAAAATACTAGCTTACTTTATATAGTAAAGTAGATTTTTTTAAATTTTTTTAGATAAATAAAGTTATTTTTTTTAATATACAGGAAATATATATAATTCTATATTATTTAATATCATAAAATAAAATAAAACTTTTTTTTTTTTTAAGTTTTTAAATATAAATATAATTAGATAAATTTTAAACTAAAAAAAGCTTAAAAGCAAAGTTTTTAAGCTATAAAGTATTTTTAACCTAATTTTATTATATAAAGCTATATATAGCCTAAATTTTACTTAATTAAAAATGCTTAAATATTTTCCAAATTTTATTTAAAAAATACTAAAAAATAATGTAAAAACTATATTTTGCTTTTTTTATATAATAAAGAAAAAAATATTATTAATTTATAAATTTATATTTAATAGGCCTAGCTTTAAAAAAGCTTTAAAGTTATAAAAAACATTAGTAAATTAAATTAAAAAAACTTATAAATAGCTATAAATTTTTATATATAGCTAAGTAGTTTTTGCTTTTAATATATAATTTAAATATTTATTACTATAAATTATAACAAATTTATATTTAAAAAACTAATAAAAAATTTAATAAATAATAACAATAGTAAAAGTAAAACTAAAGATATTAAATTACAATTTTAATAAGTTTTTTTAAAAATATATTATAGATTTTTAAATTTTTTTCTCTTAATTAAAGTTATTATTAATTAATTTAAGTATTTTTTTAAATTTAAGTTTTAGTTTTAGATAATAAAATATAAATTTTTATTAATATTAAAAGTTAAATTATAAAAAAGTAATAAGTAACTATTTTATTAAAAATAATAAAAGATTTATTAGCTTTATTTTAAAATAATAAAATTTTAAGTTTAACTTATTATTTATAATTTAATAATATTTAATAATATTTTATTTTTAGTTATTTATATAACTAAAACTAAACCACTAATAATAAATTAATAGTTACTTTATAAAAATTTAAAACTATAATTAAAACTAACAATAAAATAATTTTTTACTAAATAAAAACTAAATTTATAGCTAAAAAAAACAATAGTTAATTTTTATTTAAAAGTTTTTAATATTATAGTTATATTTTTAGTTAATTAAATAAATACTTATTAACTAATAATAAAATAATTATTTACTTTAAATAATACTTAAAATTATTAATAATATACTTTTTTATATAATATAAACTTATACTTTTTAGCTTTATTTTTTTTTAATAATAGCTAATTTATTAAGTTTTATTTTTATAAGTTTAAATTTATTAATATAATATATTATACTTTATTTAGTTTTATTAACTAATATAAATATTAAATTTATATTATATATTTTAATACTATATATTAAAAGCTATACTATTTTTAAATATAAATTATACTAAATTTATTTTTAATAAAAGATATATTTTATAATAAGTTAAAAGTTTTTATAATAATTATATAGTAAAAAAAAGCATTATATATTTAAGTTTTTTAACTTTTATAGAAAAATAAAACCTTTAATTAAAATTTATTTTATAGCATTTGTTATAAAAAATTTAAAGTATAAAAAAAATTATTTTAATATAAAAACTAGTTTTTAAAGTATAAAAGTTATATATAGTTGAAAACTTTAAAAAAATAATTATAACTTAAGTATAACTACTTAATTATATAAGTTATAAATTAATAATAATCTAAAATAAAAAAAGTTAAATATAACTAAAATTAGAGGAAAATATTTTAAAAAAGTAAATAATTTTTTTAATAAACTATTAAATTTACTATAAAGTATATAAATATATTTATATATATATAAGTATAAAAAAATTGTATAAAATAGTAGAGTATTTTATAAAAATATATATAAAATTATCAAATTAATAATTAAAGTAATTATTTTTAATTATTAATTTAAAGTATATTTAAAAATTAAGTTAGATAAAAATAAAAAAGTAAAATTTATTAAGAAGAAAAAGTATAATATATTTTTAAAAACCTTTAATATATTAGTAAAAACTTTAAACTATTTTTATTATAAAACAACTTATTGTTTTACTAGCATTTTTATTACTTTTTTAAATAAAAGCTATTTTTATACAAACTATATACTAGTAAAAATAATACTAAAAAATTTAGTTATTTTAGTAGTTTTAGCTAATTTTTTTAGTTTTTACAAAATTATAATTAATTTAATTAATTATATTTATTATTAGTACTTTATATATATATTAAAGTAAGTAATTTAGTATTTTTAAGCTAACTTTTATAATTATATATATTAAAAATGCAAATTCAAAAATTAAAAAAAAAATATTAACTTTTAAGCTTTTTAAAATTTTATTTTAAAAATTAAAAAATCTTTTAATTAGCTACTTTTAATTATATTATAAAAATAATTAATAAATTTTAATAAAACAGTTAAAAATATTTAAAAGTATAAAATTAATAATAAAGTTAATTTTCTAAAAAAACAAAAAATAAAGCTATAAGAGTTAATACTTTGTTTAAGAAATTAACTTATATTAGTGTAGGTTTTAAAATGTATAGTATAAACATTTACCTTTTAATTTTTACTTATCACTTAATAATAGTAAATAGAAAATTAAAAAAAAATATTATATAGCTTAAATTAAAAAATATATATTTTCTAAATACTAAGAGCTATAAAATTCCTAAAGAAATTTCTCATCAGTAGGTTGAAAAATTAGTTGAAGTACTTCACCTAAATAGTGTAAATAGTACAAGGTCAACATTAAACTAAATCTAAAAAACAATGCTAACAAAATATGTCGAAACATCCTGATGCTCTTATTTAATAATACAAGGGTTTCCATAGTAAGATAAAAGGCTACTAGTAGTAGATTGGGGATAGGAATGGTCAGTAATTGAGGAGGAGTAGGAGGTTTGCTCTTTAGGTGAGCCATAACCAAGTAAGAGGTTAACAACAAAAAAAACAGTGACAAAAAGATAAATCTTGAAAAAAGAAGAATATTGTTAGATATCAGATGATACGTTTAAACACTAGAAAAAATAAAGGGAGATTAATACAAGATTCCTGGGAAAGTGTAAATGGTATGGACAGCCTAAAATAATGGGGCATGGTACGTCAGTTAGGAGTATAGTATAACCGCGTAAGTGATGAATCTGGAATATAATAATATTTTACTTGTATTATTACTAACATTTGTTTTTTATTCAGTTTTCACTTTCCATTACTAAACACAAATATATTAGGTAGTAGCTCTCACCATTAACTAATTAGGATAGTGGTTAATTACCTTACCTAACAAGGTGATAATTTGAACAAGTATTATTATAATTGCAAAGAACAGAAAGTTAACTAAATACTGTGTCTGTTCCTCACTGAATAACTATAATTGACGCCTACTGTCTATTGATTCGAGTTGACTTCCTGTGCCGGCTTCCAAGTCTCTTGATTCTATTAAGGGTGTGCTTTCATCCATAACTTTGAAGAAATTCTTTTGAGATCTCTATAGTAATAGTCAAGGTTTGTTCGTTCTAAAATCGAAAGACTAGAAAATAAAAATGTGATTGAAAAATAAAATATTTCCGCAACTTTGATAACTAATATGTTGAATTAGAGAAGTTTTTCTTTGGTAGTATATGTTATCATCACCACACTAGGTGTTTACAACAGAAACCTACCAAAAATGTACCTGTGATGCTCTTGTAATCCAAAGTTGTGACATTTTACTTTCCTTTTTTAGTTGGATTATTCAATAAAATTGAACAATATTTTTTATTGAACCAAAAAATAAAGTTTAAAACTTTTATTTTTAAAAACTTGGATTTAATTTAAGCTGAAATTCAAATTTAAAACGAAATTATTATGAAAGTTTAATTTTTAAGATATCATTTAATTTTAGCAATTTATTGTCAGCAAATAGGATTAAAAAATATTATAAGTCAATTAAAATGCAAGTAGGGATAAATACATCGATATTTAATAAGCTCAGCTGGTCTACTTGCCCTATATTTCAAAATTATGTATGTCGTGTAAATCCATAATTTTTAGGTTTTTAAAATGTTGCATAGAAAATTGAAAGTGTATGAATATAGCATACAAAAGAAATCCTGATCATCTTATAATCTGTATGGATTAAAGGGTTTATATATGCTTTATTATTAAATCTTCAAAATAGTATTTATTATTCATCTACTTAAATAACCTGTTGAAATAATCAATTTGCTAGATATTTTTTTGATACGTGCTTTTTCATCCACATTTTTGTTTTATACTAAAATAAAATAATGCCCCAAACACTACATTTTATAATACCACTCGTGGTGCTTCTAAAACCGTAGGTTAAACACTGCTTAAAATCCAATGAAAACTACTAAAAATTTTAATGAAGCTATACAACTCAAAAACTTTATTTTTACAATAGAGAAAGATCGATAGAAATAAAATGAGTAATATAATCAAGACTTTATTCAGTAGAAATTTAGCTTTAAATAAAGCTATAGCCCGAGTATTTCAATATGATACAACTAATTTAACCACCCAACCAATATTTCGTACTGGTAGAAAGTTTTTAACTCCATTAAAAGGACCTGAGCTAACTAGCTATTACCCTGAGCAATTCAACATAACCGATTTCATCAAACAAAATCCTAGCTTAAATTTACCTAAGTTAACTGCTGATGAGGATTATAGATTAGAAATTTTAAATTCTAGAAAGCGTCGTGGTAAAGGAGCTCCTAAGAAAGGTAATATTATTTTTCTACATTCATAATTTCAAAAACAATACTAATATTTTTCTTTAATACATATATTTTTTAGGTCAAGGCCGTCGTTCTACTCTTAAGAAAAAATAAATATATTGTTCAATCTTTTTGGATTTTGTAAATGAGAAAAGTTTAAATGTACTAAAGTCGGCTAACTTAGTAAATATCTTAGAGTAATATTTTATGAAATAAATATGGTGCCTTAAAATTTTATTAGAGTAGTACCACACATTAAATTTTGTATCCACTTTAATGTATTAATTTAAAATTAAACATTTACAATGATGTTAATATAATGAGCTAAAGTATATACTTTAGAACAAAATCACATAATTTAAGCTTGCTTAATTTTTTTTCATGAAAGTATTCTAAAGCTTTGAAAGATAATCTTTCTTTTTTAAGGTACTTTTACACTTTTTTAACTCTTAATTGCTCAAGCCAGCTTTTATCTTAAATTCAATATAGTTACACCATAAAATAATCTTCTTAAAAATGATATATGTAATTAAAAACAGTAAATATTTAGATTGCTTAAATTTAAAATTATGTATTAAGTTCAATAAGAAGACAAAGTTTTAGGTATAACAAAACTAATTTAAAACTAATAATATTTAATATTTAATATTTATTTACTTTATGAAAATCTTTTATCTTGGTTTTAATTTGTAAGTTGTTAAAACAGATTAAAATAAGAATAAAACTTAATAAATTAGCTTTTAGTACTTAGCAAAGTTTTTTATAACTTCTAAAAAGCAAAATGAAAGTTAAATTTAAAATAGTTTACTAAATTATAATTTTAGATTTAAAAGCTATTTAAACTTAATTTTTTTATAATGATAAATTAAAGTTTAAAATTAATTTAACTCTTATAGCTAAAAAGCAAAAAAAAATCTTTGAATAATCTACTAATAAGTTAAAATTTAGAATTATATATTATTTACACTTTTTAACTTTTTTTAAAATGTAGTTTAATTATTTAAATTATAAAAATTAAAATTAAATAAAATTTAAAGGTAAAAAGATAATTAGTTTTAAAAAAATCTAAATTTATAATATAAAAATTAGCTTTAAAATATTTTAACATAAAAAAATAGTTAACTATCTAAATTATAAGCTTTTACATTTAAATAAATAAAATATAAAAAATTATAGTAATAAAAAAAGTAGTAGTTCTATTATAGCTAATGAAAAATATCTAATCAAAATTTAAAAAATATTTTTTAAAAGCTAAAAAAAACAGTTAATATATATTAATTATAAATTACTATTATAAAAAATAAACTATATTATAGTTAAGATAATAATATTAAATAATATATATTTTAAAATAATAATAAAAATATTTATAAAAATAAAATATATTATAAGTATTATTAATTATAGCTTTCTAATTATTAAATAAAAAATAAAAATAAAAAAATAAAAGCTAGCTTATATTACTATTTTAATATTTACTATTATTAAATTTATATTAAACTAACTTAATAATTTTTTTTTAGTAATAAACTAAATTATTATAAAGTTAAAGTCTAATTTTAGTAAATTTATTAAATATTATACTTAAAATTAAAATATATTAATTTTAAAATTTAATTTTAAATATTATTTACTAAACTTTTTTTAAAACTATTTTTTTTCTTTTTATAATACTTTTAATTTAGAAAATATTATTTAAATTAAAAGTAAGCTTTTATTATTTTTTCAAAATTTTAAAAATTTTTTAATATACTATTTTAAGAATTATCTAAATTTTGCTATATTTTTTTCCTTTTTTAAAACTTTTTTCTATTAGTAAATTTTAATTTTAATTCTTTTTAATAAATAAAAAAATTATTAAGCTTATAAAAATATATATAAATATTATTTACTATAAATATATTATAATATTTATTATTATTAAGTAATTTTAAAAATTAAACCTATTTATATTAAATAATAAAAATAAATAAAAAATATAAGCTATTAATATAAATTATATAATTATATTATAGTTATATTAAATTTTTTAAAAAAGTTAAAAATTAAAGCACAATTTTTAGCTATATAAAAATTTTTAAAATTTAAAATTAGCTAATTTTTTAAATATTTATACTAAAGATTAATATAAAAGAATTTAAATACTAAAAATATAATTAAAATTTATAAACTAATTTGTAAAAAAATAAAATTATTATAAAGATTTTAAAATATTAATATAATTATTTTAGAGTTTAAACTTTAAAAATATATTAGTAGTTATAAGAAATTAAAAAGTTATTATTTTAAATTTATTTTTAATTAGTTGTTTAAATTACTTTCTAATTTTAAAAATTATATATATTTAAATATAATATATTTTTTAATAGATTTGCAAATTATTATAGAATAAAATTTTATTAAAAATAAGTTATATATAATAACTATATACAATTTTTTCTTTAATAGTTAAGTATTAAATTTATTTATTAAAATAAAATTAAAAAATAAGCTTTAAAAGCTAAAATTAATAAAATTTAGTAACTATTTGCAGCATTTAACAATAGATAAATAGTTTTTTAATTTGCTTAGTTTTAATTAGTTAATAATAATTAAATTTATATAGTGCTTATTATAAAATAAGCTTATATATATTATTAATTAATAAGTAATTTCAGAATAAAAAAGTATTTAAATTTAGCTACTGTTTTATTTTATTATAATTATTTAGCTTATAATTTTTTGTTATATATTTTAAAAAGTTTTTAAAAAACCTAAATATTTTTCTTAAAATTTTCTTAATTTTAAAGTTAAGTTTGTAATAAAAAAAGTTAGAAAAATATATAATATAAATAAATTAGATAACTTTAAATAAGCATAAAAAAGTAAAATAAAGATTTAAGTTAAAGTATAATTAGATATTAAATAATTTTATATATTTAAAAATGTAATATACAAATATAAACAAATAAAAATTATATAAAAAAGGTGGAAGATTAAGTATACTACATTTATAAATAAGTATATATACTTGATACTTTAATAAAGCTGGCAATTTCATACAAAATTATATATATATAAATTAACTAAAAATTTTAGTAGCTACATATATATATATTATAAATTATTTTCAAATAACCATTATTTTAATAGTGTAAATAATGACAAAATTTGATACTTACTATTTTGCAATTAAATAGATTGAATAAAACTAGACTAAATTTAGTTGTGCCATTTAATTCACATTCCATATTAACATTATCAAAAAATTGTTATGGACTACACCTTTTGAATTGACACATATTTTAAACTGGATCCAGTTCTTCTGATCTGAGCTTAGTACTCTATTTTATCATTTTTTGTTTTCTTTGCTCTCTGTCCCCCTCTTCCTTTCCTCAGCTGATTTTTGAAAATTTTCTTCCAATATCCCAATTAAGTACTTAATTTTAAATAATCTTCAAAAAAAAAGTAATAGTATATAAAAGAGACTTTAATTAAATAATCTGATGTATCTAAAACATATCAAAATTTATAAAAAAGAAAATTATAGTACAACAACTAAATATTTATAAGTTAATATTTATCAGACTATTTAAGCCAATGCACCAACCTAATAAAATAAGTAAATATATTAAAAAAAAATTTACCCCCTTGTTTTGATTTTGGCCAGATTCCCTTAAACGAGCTCTTTCTATAGCAACTTTCTTAGACAATTCTTTATCGTCAATTAGAGAAAGTTTTGTAACAGTGCTTCTACAACCACCAACTGGGCATTTTATAGTACCTTTACCTTTGAAAATCAAATCTTCAATTGCTTTCTTAGAGTAAGAATGCCTGCAATTTTTATTTGTTGCAGGGTTTTCGTAGTATTCTTTGGTAACAGGACATTTCAAGACGCTTGTTTGTTGTGCTATAACAATATCATCTACATCGTCATCACTAAATTCTAAATTATCATTTGCTTGTTCATTTGATAATTCCTAAAAAGTTAAAACTTACAGCGAATATAAAAAATACCATGGTTTTGTTTCGAAATTTAGCATATATTGGAAAGGTACCGTACTTTTCTTTTTGTTTTTTAATCAAGTATTCGTTAAAATTCGTTTGAATCTCGCTTTGAATCTTTTCTTGTAATCCTTTCTAAGGTTTTATTAGTTTTTATATGCAACCAACGACTACTTCGATTGTAAGTTTTTTGCTCTTTTCAAATTTGTTTTTCCATCCTTTATAAATTTGCTGAGAAATAGTTAAAAATGAACGCTTATCAAGTAACAATTTTAATTCTCTGTCAACACTGCTTGCCTACAATATAAAAATTAATAAAAAGCAATTCAAAAGTATTACAGAATCTATTTGTGTTAAATTAAATAAATCTATATAACTAGTAACAATATGCTCTATAATTGAATCTACGATTTTTATATCTTCTGCCAAAGCTCTTTCTGATAGAGAAAAGAACTTAGTGTAAGCATCGGATGGTTCATATGTTAAGATCACTTCTTCAATTTCATTATCAATATCATCTCTTTTGATTACTTTTGTCATTTTTACTTTATGGGATAGTCTAAAAAAGAATTTGGGCGTAGTTTTAAAAAATAAAAAGCTGCAGAAAATATAATGTCGTTATTGTTTCTAAAAGATTAAGTAAAGTTTAAATTTGGAACAATCTCTAGAACATAAATTTTGGATTTAAGATTCAATAAAATAAATCTCATATAAGTTTTAAATTTTATATTTCAGTAATTTTGAAATCAAATTTTTACATATTATTTTATACTGAGAAAATTCTTAAAAAGAATCACCTAAATAATCTATCAATAACTCAAAATTCTGGATAGTATGTTTATTTGAAGACTTATTCTAGTAGTTATAAGGTAAGGCTACAATTTGAATTTTCTATTATATATTAAATATAGTTATAAAAATGGTACTATTTTATTTGTATAAAAGCTAACTTATTTAAATACAAGCTTAAAGTTTTATTATCTATGTTGTAAAATTTATTAATTAATAAGATAGAAATTAAGATATATTTTTTAATGTTAAAAGTAGAGAAAATAAAAATATAGATAAATTAATATTATTTATATACTTAAAAAAAAGTTAAAAGTAGCTAACTAATAAAAAAATTAGAAAAAAAGAAAGAAACACAAAAGCTAAAATAAAAAGCAGTTGGTATAAAGCTATTAATAATAAAATATAATAAAATATAATATTAACTATTAATATTTTATATTAATTATACTTTAAAAATACTTGTAAAATAGTTTTTAAAAAAGTTAGAACTAAAATAAAAAATAGCTAATAAAGTTATAAAAATTAAAGTTTTTTATTAAGTAAATAGAATATATTTTTAGTATATTTTATTAAAAGTTTTATAAAAAATAAATAATACTTTTGAAAGTATACTTGCTATTATATAGTAAATATACATTTTTTTAAAATTTAAATATATTAAAATTTATTTAAATTATAAAATATTTTATTATAAAAAAGTTATAAAAATTATAAAAAAGATATATTTATATTAAAATATCTTTTTAATATCTAATTTTATAATTTACAACTATAAGCTATAAATTTTATACTAAAATTACTTTTTTAAAACTATATAGCTATTTATAAGTTTTTTAAAAATAAGTTTTATAAGTATTTTGCTTTTTTACTATAAAAAAATATTTAATATAATTTTAATAAACTTTTTTTAGCTACTTTTAAAAATAGCTGATTTTTATATAAAAAGCTTAATAAAATTTTAAAAACTTAATATAATTGGGTTTTAGCTAAGTTATATATATTATTTATTTAGTATTATATATATAAAATTTTTTAAAACTTTCAACATATTTTATCAAAAGTTATATAAAAATTAAAATTTTTATAAAGTAAACAGTACTTTTAAAAGTACTACACCTCTTTAAAATTTAGATATATTGAAATTTATTTAAAAATTTTAAAGAAAAAAAAACTATAATAATTAAAATTATTTATTATATTATAATAAATAATATATTAAAATA
>JAWQFY010000018.1:0-87509 GCA_037055185.1 Capillidium rhysosporum
TATAAATTACTATTATTATTAAAACTAAAATAATAAATATAAAAGTATACTTATAATATATATATATAATTTAAAGCTTAATATTAAAAATATTAATAATTAAAATAATACTAATATTTTTAAAAAAATATATAATATAATTAAATATTAGTTTAAAAAAACTAAAATTAATTTTATATTAAATAAAAAAATATTTATTAAATAAATTAGTAAGAAAAATTAATTAAATATAAATTTTAAAAACTTATTAAGAAAATATTAAAGTATATTGCATTAATAAAAATATAATCTACTTAATATTTATTTCATAAAAAAAAATCTACTAAACTCTTATATTAAAAATAATAGCTTAAATTTTTTAATATTTTAAATATATTTTATAATATTAATAACTTTTATAATTATATATATAATTAATTTTTTATAAGTATTATTAATATACTTTTTAAATTATTATATATATAATAATTAATAAATTAAAATATTTAAAATAAGATTTAATAACTTATTAACTGCTTATATAAATAATATAAGTTAAAAATTTAATATTTTTACTTTATATATAATATTATTATATTTTTTATATAAAATTTTTAATAAGCTAGCTTAAAGTTTATTATTTTTAATAAAATAAATTTAATTTTATAGCTAATTATTATTTATAGTACCTATTATAGCTTATTTTTAATTTTTAATTACTAAAAAATTTATAAATTAAAACATTACAAACTTATTATAGTAATAATTTATAAAAAAATATATTTAATATATTTTAATTAATTATTTATTTATACTAAATATATGACTAAGTTATAAATTTTAAAATTTATTTTAATAACTTATTTTTATTAATAGCTGACATAACTTAAGTATATTAGCTAAATAGTAAAGTATACAATAATATAATCTCAGTATATTAGATTATCTTTAAGATAGTATTTTATATATTAAAATATATTTTTTACTATATATTTAGTAGCAATATAATAGGCTATATCAAAAACTTTTTGTTTTTTTATTTACAGTTAGCTTTATAATTTACTTAGTTATATATTAATTTATAAAAAGGCACCTTGCTAAAAATTTAGAAATATTTACAAGTTTTAGTATTATACTAAACACGTATAGTATATAAGAGAAAGGTTTAAGTTTATATATAAACACAATAAACTTAAACTAAATAATATTATTTTTAATATATATATTAAATTCTAGTAATAGATATCTTTAATTTTAGATTTTATTCTAGAAAAAACTAAATATTTCTAGTATAAAATTTTAAAACTATTGAAACTTATAAAATTTAGATACTCAAATATTTAATAGTTATCTCTATTAACCAAAATGAGGAGATGGGTGAGTAACTTAAAATAACAATACCGCCATCATAAACTATATAAATCGCTATTAAAAGCTACTTTTGGAACTATTATTTGTAATTTCACAGTTTTTCTTATTTATTTAATATACAGTGTTTATTAATTTTGTCCTCTCTCTTTCCTTTTCCATTTTATAAGCTGCTTTTCTACCTAATGTGTTTTATTTAACTAGGCTGGTAACAAACAAAGATACAACATTACTTACGGAAGTAAATTGTATCATATGTGATCCAAAAGTAACTTGAGTATCGTTTAAAAATATTTGGTGAATTATAGTAATTCTTTGTAGTTAGATTATGATCTGATGTTTAATTTAATGAGGAGAGAAGATTGTCTAAACCCCATTCGCTAAGCAAATTTTTCCATAATGATGTAGTATGCGATATTTCGAAGATTTTCTTTATAATTTAAATTGCATCTAATTAGGTAATTTATAACAATTTCGGTAAAACCCTTTTAATAATATCCAACCATCTGCATTTATATTAACACTATACAGTTTTTATCTGAAGTAATTTTTAAGTGAAACGTCTTGTAATAAACTTTCTTATCAAGTTAGACTCGTGTAATTAGTTTTCGGATTGTTCGACTGGTTAAAACCATCACCACATTTATTACGAAGTTATACTCACTGAGAGGGTATCAAATATATACGCTATAGTTTAGATTTTTTTATTGTAAAATTTATATGATGGAAGGAGAATCGGGCTGGAAATTTGCTCAATGTTTTGGGGATAAAGGGGAATCTCAAGATATTAGCGAAGGTAATAATCTTTTTCTTATAAAGTTTACGCTGAACTTTTTTTAGCTGATATAATTTCTACTGTTGAGTTCGATCATACTGGGGATTACCTTGCTACCGGTGATAAAGGTGGTCGTGTAGTTTTATTTGAGCGCAAAGATAATGTAAAGTTTCTAAATTTCACTTTCTTATATTTTTAGAATAAGGGCGTCGAATATAAATTTCTTACCGAATTTCAATCTCATGAACCGGAATTCGATTACCTTAAATCTTTGGAAATTGAAGAGAAAATCAACAAAATCAAGTGGTGTAAACGTCAAAATTCATCCCACTTTTTGCTATCAACTAACGGTAATTATTAAAGTTAAATTTGACTGATTTTTTATTTAGATAAGACCATTAAACTTTGGAAGGTTCATGAAAAGAAAATAAAAGTCGTTACCGAGAATAATCTAGGATACCCTCGCTCTAAACCAGTTGATTATAAATCTTTAAAGCTGCCAAAAACGAAAATACACGATCGTTTGATATCATCTTTACCGCGTAGAGTTTACCAGAATGCTCATGCCTACCATATCAATTCACTTTCAGTAAATTCGGACGGGGAGACTTACATTTCTGCTGATGATCTTCGCATCAATTTATGGAATCTTAACATAAGTGATCGTAGTTTTAATATCGTCGATATTAAGCCTGTTAATATGGAAGAACTTACTGAAGTTATTACAGCAGCTGAATTCCATCCTAGTCACTGTAATCTTCTGATGTACAGTAGCAGTAAAGGAAACATAAAGTTATGTGACATGAGAACTTCAGCACTTTGCGACCAATTTGGCCAAGGTAGATTTTTTTCATTTTCATATGCTAATTTTATTAGTATTCGAAGAAGAAATAGATCCTGGAGAGCGCTCTTTCTTCTCTGAGATTATCTCTTCTATTTCAGATATCCGCTTCAGCCCAGATGGACGTTACATAATTTCCAGGGATTATCTTAACTTAAGAATTTGGGATATCAACATGACTAGCCGTCCTGTAAAGACTATCCAGATGCATGAGCATCTTCGTCCTAAACTCTGTGATCTTTATGAAAACGACTGTATCTTTGACAAGTTTGAATGTATGTTTAGTGGTGATGGAAGGTAATTTTAGCTATATATGTATTTCGCTAATCAATTTTTTAGTAAAGTTTTGGCTGGATCCTACAGCAATATGGTTAATATATTCGATCATAAGAACGACCAAGAGATTCAGATACCTGTTGACCGAAGTCTCTTCAAAGCCAAGAGTGTAGGCGTTGTTCGTAACCGTGCAGAAAAGAATGACAGAGCTGATGATTTAAACATTCATTCTATCGATTTCAACAAAAAGGTTCTACACTCATCTTGGCATCCCCAGGAAAATACTATCGCCGTTGCTGCTACTAACAATCTTTTCATTTTCTCTACGTAAGCTAAACTATACTACATGTACACTAATTTTATTTAGGGAGACTCCATGATCTGACAGTAGCGTTAGATCACCAGCCCACCATTATTTTAGTTACTAATTGTGCCCATTTAGACCCTGAAAGCACGATATTGAATTGTACATTTTAGACTTTTGCTCAAACTAATTTTTCCTTCGCCCTTACCAATTTAACTCGGGCTCAAATCTACTTCAATATTTAACTTTTAGTCTCCTAATTCCCTAAGTCCTGTTGAAATAACTGTTAGTAACTTAAATAAATGATGGGGTGTGTATCCAGTTTAATTCCAGTTTATTCTGATTTAATACTGCCTTTTTGGCCTGTAAATAAATTATGCTTAAAAATATAATTTATAGTAATTTATTAATTTGTTTAGTTTGAATTAAACAAGAAAAATGAATTAATTTTTATGCTTCCCAATTGTATTGAAAATAACATCTGTTATATTTCAATAAAGTTTAAGTAAATGAAGGATTTTTTATATTTTAGCCTACAAGTTTAAGCATTTTATATATGATAAATAAATTAAATATAAAATAGTAATTGTTTAGAGAGCTAGAAACAATAAAGAAAAAGGTATTTCTAATAGTCTAATAGATGTTAAATTTTCTAAATTATCTTTTAAAAGTAGCTACTATAGCAATAGTAAAAAAGGAAAAGCTAGCCTAAAATAAAGTATAATCTGCTTTAGGTTTTAATAAGCTAAATAAGTAAAACTTAAGCTTAGCACAAAGGTAATTGGCTATTTTTAAACAAATTTAATTATAATTTTGAAATTTAAAAAATTCTATATAAAGTTAAATAATATAACTATAGTATAGTTTTATAATTTATATTGATTACTTTTATATTTAAAATTTAAAAAAAAAAATTTTTTGATTTTTTTTAAAAGTCATAGCAAATTTTTAATTTAATTTTAGTTGATTTTTTTATTACTTTTACATATTAGCTATTAAAAATATTTTAATAATATAGTATATTTAAAAATAAAGTATAAATGTTTAAAATTCTTATTTTATAAACATTTTAAATATTATAAAAATAAAATAAAAAAAACTTTTTAAAAATATATATATATCAAATATAAAATATTTATATTAATAACTTAATTTATTTTAAATAATATATATATATTTGAAATTTTTAAGACTTAATAATTATAAATATTATAAAAAATTAAAATTTTATTAAATTATATTAAAAACTTTTAAGTAATATATTATCTTTAAAATATTTTATTTACTTATTTAATTTATTAAATATATATCTATATAGATACTATATTAAATAATATATATATATAATTATACTAATTAAAAATTAAACATTTTACTATTTAGCTAAATTAAAAATTACTTTAAATAAACATACTTATATATTAAATAAATTAAAAATTATAAGCTATATTATTATTATTTTTATAAAAATATTTAACTATTAATAAAAAATAAAAAATAAGTATTTATCAATATATATATAAATTAGTTTTAAAAAATAATTATATTAAAATTTTCAAAAATAAATTTAAAAAACTAAAAATAATTTTTTTTAAATATAAAATATTATATATAGTAGTATAATAAATATAAATATATAAATAACTAGCTTTACTTATTTAAAGAAAAATTAAATTTTATATAAGCTATTAAAAAAAGCTATTAAAAAAAGTATTAAAAAAATATATATTAGTAATATATAGCTAAATATTTAATAATTTAATTAATTAAGTAAATTTTTAATAAATATTATATAACTAATAATAATAAAGTAAATTATTTTTAAAAAATACCTAAAATTTTAAAAAGTTTAAAAATATATTAAAATAAAAAATTAGCTATTTTTAAAAATATATAATATTAATATAAAAAGTTTAATAAATATTTTTAAAATAGCTTTACTAACTTAATTTTTATTATATAAATACTAAGTATATTTAATATAATTTAGTAATTTAACAATGTTTTTTATTATTATATAAAAATATATATTTTAATTTTATAATTTTTTATATTAAAATTAATATATATATATATTAAAAGCTTATATATATTATATTATAAATTTTTATACTTATTTTACTTTTAAATATTTATTTTATTAATTTAAAATGCTAGTTAAATATATTAGTAATTATATAAAAAAGTATTTTAAAAGCTTAATAAAATTTTTAACTACTTTAAAATTAAGAAAAAGTTTATAATAATAAAAATATTTAGCTTAATTTTAATTTTTAATATAAAAATAATAATTAATAATAATTCTATAATAAGAAAAATATACTAAGTTGTACTTTTTAAATTAAATATTTTATTAGTAGTAAACTAAAATATTATATATATTTTAAATAGTTATAAAAGTTTTAAAATTTTGAAATTTTAAATTTTAAATATATTTTTAATTAATAAAACTATTTATTAAAATAGTTAAATTTATAGAAAATAGAAAAAATAATAATATATTTATATCAATTTAATAAAGTAATAATTATTACTAATTAAATAGCAGTATTTTAATATTAGTTTTTATAATTAATATAATTTTTTAATATATATTTAATTATAGTTATTTATATAATTATTAGTTTTATTTTTTATTATTATACTTATTAAATAAAAGTAATAATATTCTATTTTTTTATAATTATATAATAAAATTTTTGTTTTTTTTAGTATATAAATATATTAATACTAAGTTAATAAAGATTAAAACTTTACTATATACTTATAATATTATCTACCTTAAAAATTATTTATTTTAATAATTTTTAGTAAAATATACTAAATATTATTAGCTTTTTAATATATAAAAAGAAAAATATATATTTAGCTAACTTTAATTATTTAATATTTTAAAATTAAAGTAATTATTTTTAAAAGTAGCTACTTATTTATATATAATACTTTAACTTATTTTTAATAATTAAAATAACTTTTAAAATAAAAATTTTAAAGTTTAAAGCTAAATATTTACTTTAAATAACTTAAAATTAATTATAATTAAATGTATAATATATAATAAAACTATATAAGTTTTTTAAAAAATTAGTATATTAGTTTTATAAAAAAAGTAAAAAATAAGTATAAGGTTATCACTTATATATATATTAGTTTAAGTATTTATATTTTTATTATTAAATATATAATTTTCTAATTTAAAAATAATAATATTTTTATTTTATTTTATATTATTTTAGCTAAAATAGATAACTTATTAGTTTAAATTAAAACTTTACTTTATATTAATAACTATTAAAGTATATTATAATTTATAATTTAAAAGTATAACTTTAAAATTATTACTTTTATTATTTATTATAAATTTTAATTTAATTATACTTTATTTATTTTATATATAATTAAATTTAGCAGCTAATTAATAAATTTACTATATATTTTTTATTAGTATTTTATAATTTAATATTTTTTTAACTTATATATAATAATACTTATTTTAATTTATTATACTTTTAATTAAAATATATAATATATTTACTTAATAAATAATATTATTTTTTTATGTCACTATATTATATTTATTTTATTTATAATAATTTATATTTTATTTTTAACTTTAATAATTATAAATATTATAAAAATATTAATAATAGCTATTATATAGTAAAAGCTAATATATTTTTTAAATCTTAATTTTACTAAATATATTTCAATATTAAATTAGCTAAAATTTAAATTTTATTTTAAATAAAAACTAAATTATTTTTAAATAAGCTTATTAAAAAAATAATTAATTATAAATAAAAAGTTAAAAAGTATAAAATTTACTATAAGCTTTTTTTAGCTATAAATTAAGTATATTATATTAAATTTATTAAAATAAGCTTTTTAAATACTTTATTTTTTATAATATTTATAGTTATTAAGTTTTGAAATTTTAAAAAATATATACTTATAATTAATTTAAAATATATTAAGTTATTATTATAAATATTATAAATATATCTAAAATTAGATAGCTTTTATTTTATTTTATTTTATTTTTTATACTATTTTAAATAATTATAAAATAAGAATTCTAAATATTAAATTTAAAATTTAGCTAATTTTTATAAAAAGTAATACTTTTTTTTTATTAGTTATTTAACTTTATAAGAAAATTAATTAAATAAAAAAATAAAAAGAAAAAAAGATAAAAGAAAAAAATAAAAGTAATTTTAATATATATTTACTTTTAAAAACTATTTAAGTTATATATAGAAATAGCTAAGTTTTTTAAAAATATATAAATTTAAATAAAATAAAAAATCTAAAAATAAAAAATAAGTAAAAATTTTTATATTATAAATAATATAAAAATTTTAAATTAATTATAAAATTTATTATTATAAATATTAAAAATTAACTAAAAAAGTTAAAACTAAAAAATATATTTAACTATACTATTAAAATATAAAAATTATAATAATAAGCTAGCTAAAAATAATAAACTAATATAAATTAGTAAATTAAACTATAAAATATTCAAAAAAATAATAAAGAATAGTTTTTGTAATAAAAGTTAATATAATTTTATAATTAATAAATTTTAAAAAAATTACTTTTAAGTCATTTAAATATATAATTAAAAATATTTCTTTTTTAAAGTAAAAAAACTATTTAAATAAAGTTTAAAAAATTACAGACTTATTAAGATTTAAATTATTAAATATATATATAAGTTTTAGTAAAAATAAATTAAAAAAATGTTAAAAAAATAAAAAATAGTAATAGTAATAGTTATACTTTAGAAAAAAAATTAATTTCTTTTTGTAAATTTAAGTTATTATTAAAAATAAGTATAAGTATATATATAAAAAGTAAAAGTTAATAATAAATATTTTAAATTTAATAATTCTATTTTATTAATTAAAAGTTTAATAAACAAAAATATTTAATAATATAATTAAATTAAAAATTTTAAATATAAAAGCTAATATTTAATCTTTTATACTAAAACTTTTATTTTAATTTTGAACTTTAAAAAAAATCAATATATATATATAACTTTTAATATATATTAAAATAATTTAAATTTTATAAAATTACTAATTAAAATATATTTAATAAGTAATAAAAAAATAATATTTATTTAAATATAAGTAATTTTATATATATATTATACTTAATTCTTTAATATATTTTTAGCTATATTAATATTACTAAATTTTAAAATATTAAGATGCTACTTTATTTTTAATTAATATATAGTACTATTATAAAAAAAACTTTATTAAAAATAAAGTATATATTTTTAGCTAATAATAATAGCTAATTTTTTTTAAATAGATTAATAAATTTATACTATAAATTTTAATTTAAAAAAAACTTATAAAAAATAAATTTATTAATTTTTTTTCTTAATTATTATTTATTTTATAATATTAATTTAAATTTTAAAATTTAAAAATATTTAACTATATAACAAAAATAAAACAAGTATTAATAGCTTAATAAATTATATTAAACTTTATTAAAATATTATATTTATATAAAACTATATTAATAAAATTTATACAAAATTAATTTTTTAATTAATAAATCTATTATAAATAAATAAATAAAGTATAGTTTAAAAAATATATATATATAGTAATTAAAAATATAAATTATTAATATATTTAATATATTTATTACTAATATATTTTAGCAGTTACTTTAATTAGTATATATATAAAATCTAAAAACTTTTGCTATAAAATCTTTAAAATATAAAATAATTTAGTTTATTTATTTATTTTTTACTAATTTAAAGCTTGAATAGTTTTAATGAAATTAAAATTAGATAAGTAAAATAACTATTTAAAAATATTAATTATTTTTATACTATATATTAGTAAAAGTAGCTTTATAAAATAATAGTTATTTTTATATAATTAAATTTAAAAATAATAAATAAGTTAAATTTAATTTAGCAAATATTTTATATTTTATTACTTTTTAACTAGCTAAAGTATATTTATAATTAATATTTATATTAATATTAAAAAAATATATATAAAAAGTATAAGCTTTTTATTTAAATAAATTATATTTTTATAATAGTATATAAAGTTAGTTTTATAATTTTAAAAATTTTAAATGAATTTTTACCTTTTTACTTTATATTTTTAATATTTTTAGTATTTTATTTTTATAGTTAATTACTTTTTAGATATTATATTTAAATAATTTTTTAATTTTTTTAAATATTTGTTACAGTTTATATTATTTTATATATTTTTTCTTTTAGCTTATGCTTATTCTATTTTTTTAAAAGTTTATTGATTACTTTTTCATTTTTCTTTAACTTAACTTTTAATCCTTACTTAAAATAAATTAAATATTTAATTTTTGCTTTCTAAGATTTATTTTGCTTAAATTTGTTAAAATTATTAGTTGTGAAATATCCAAGTATTTATATATATCAACATTATATATATTACTTAAAAAAATTTCTTATAATTGTACATTTTCTTATTTCTTTTAAAACTTGAAGATTTATTTTTAGAATAGTTTAGAAATATAAATTTGTAACTTCATTAAGGTTTTCTTTTTCGAAATTTATGATGTAACTTTACTTTTATGACTATAGAAGCATTATTTTGTCATTAGTAATTTATTTTTGCCAAAAAATAAGATTATTAGTAGCAACTATTATAAAAAAATTAAGCTATTACATTTTTAGGCTACTAATTATTTAATTTTACTTAAAGGCTGGATAAAAATCTAACTTAAATTTGTAGCTTCTACTGAATTAGTTTTAGTAAAACTTGATTAAGAAATGCTTTTTTATTAGTGAATGATACATAGCTATTAAAAAAAGATAGAGATATGCCAGGTACACAAAACCAGTACTAGTGTAAATATAAGATATCACGCTATTTTTGCATTACATATTTATCATACGATGTAATTTTGTTATATTACCATTTTACTTGTTGAAAAAATCGGAGGACTGATATTGTTGGTATTACCACTACATTTAATCTTTGATTAACATTATCTATGCTTATCCTGTTGTTAGATTTAGAATTTTTGTATAAATTAGCCAAGCCACAAAAAGATCTAGAACCGACTGAAAGGTTTTGGCTAATACCAACTATTTTTTATGAATTTAAATAATCAGATCACTTTTATTTCGGAAATCGAACTTTAAAAAAATTCCTTTTCACTTAATCGTAAACTAAACTTTCTAAGGTTTGATTTTAAAAGTGAAAAATGGAAGCAATAGTAGAGTCAGAGTTGAACAAGTATATGTTAAGTTCCAATGATTTAACGTCAAGTACAAATGAAGAGTTTCGAAATCAAAGCATAAAGAAGCTAGTACAACGTAAACTTATTTGTACAATTGGTTCAAACTAACTTTTTATAGTTGTTGAAGAAGGTCAAACTACATTAAGGAATTTAATCCAAAGTCTAGAAATATATTTAGTTTCACAAGACTCTGATTTACGTATAAATGGTATATATTATTTATTTCTATCCAATATTCGGATTCAATACTTAGTTCTTTCATTAGGTTTAACTTGTCTAACCGATTTATTAAAAAAATTAAGTTCAACTTTAAGTCGACAGGACAGTAATATTCTTCAACTAAGTTTTTTAGTTTATTAATTTGTAAATTTGGTTCTCAGTTAGCGTGTTCCTACAATTTTATCTTTCACGATTAGACGATAAAGTTACAATTAAACCCAACTTGGAAGGATTACAAGCTTTACAAAATAGTTTAAAGTTCGATAGTGATGGTACGACTACTTTGATAACCACGTACACCATATTAGTTTTAACTATATGTATTAAATTAGATTTACTTTAGATTGTTTTCAAAGCTAAAAGTACAAGCCTTGAACCGTAGTTTAAGGATGTTAACTTTAAATTTGTTAGAAGTTGCAATAAACACGCACTTGAAAAGTAAATTTAAAGATTTAATCTGGTTTTAATTTTCTGCTTTTTTTAGCTTTGCAGAATTTGGGTGATAACTTCCTTCAACTATTTTTAGAAGCTGTACAGGGTGAGAAAGACCCTAGAAACATAATGTTTGTATTTCAACTTCAACTTAAAGTTATTACCAACTTCGATATTTCTAATTTAGTACAAGTAAAAATTCAAAATTTAGGTACATGTTTACCTGTTTTTTTTACAATTTATAGGATTTCTTTGATACTACTTTCTGTTACTTCCCTATAACGTTTAAAGAAAATAAAGAGGATCCGCTATCGGTTACCAGTCAAGATCTCAAACTTGGATTGAAGTAAATTTAATTTTATAATTACATTTATTCATATTCTAATATTATTATAGAAATATTCTTGTAGCTACAACCCACTTCTCCGATTTAATTTTACCAGCTTTGGTTGATAAGTTGAAATCCGATTTCAGTAAAGCTAAAGTATCATTTATGAGTTTTATAAATTGCTGATGTTATACAAAAAAGGTAGATTCTTTGGAAGTTTTGCTGGAAGGTTTAAAGATCTATAACCCAGTTGCGATAAGTACGATGTTCGATGAACTTTTAGAAACGGTTGTCAACGAGGTATACCTTTTTGTAAAATATAAAGTGGATAGCTAACCACTATTTTTCATAAAGGTACATTTGAACAATCCAAGTATCAAGCCTAAAGGGTTGGAAGTGATCCAATTGATCTACGCACAACTCTACAGCTACAACAAACTGAGTACGGTAGCTACCTCTGCCACTCAACTCATCGATACTTCCGTTGCCAAATTGTTAGCGAAGGACGACGAATCTACAATCGCCGGCCAAATTTTGGTAGCTATCGCGAAATCACATGGTAAGTTGTTGCCCAAACTACCTAACTTAACTTTAATTAGTGGCGGTTTGGGATGAGGTCGGTAGTAAAACGGTACCTAAACTGCTACTAGCACTGCATACCGCCCCTACCCAGCACAAAGTTACTTTTTTGAAGACAGTAGTCGATCTACTTAACGCCTTACGTCAAGTCACCGATACCGATACCCGTTTCGGTAGGTTTAAGGTAGCTTTCAATTCCTAATCTAGTTACCTAGGTTCGAACCATACGATGTCCACCTGTAACTCTACTTTGATTGATGCTTTGATGGCTGCCAGTTCCGATTCCAATTTAGATCTGAAATTGGTAGCTATCACCGGGTTTGCCAATCTAGTCCTTATCCCCAACTACTTGAATGACCAAGAGGTATCTAACCATTTTGTAGATAATCCCTTAAATTAACTTTTGGTTAGGCTGCCTATTTAGTGAGTTTACTTACTGAAACTTTAAGTGGTCCTACTGATGATCCTTTGCGGTAGCATTTTTCATTTAAGCTTTTTTACTGATTTAGTTTAGGTTGACCGGGCTTGGTAACCTAGTAGCTGTAGCACGGAACCGTCCCTCATTAATAATTACTACTACCTTGGAAAGTTTCAAGCAGTTTGTGGCCGGTTCTTTACAGTTGAACCAGCTGGAAACATGGTTGGATGCACTGTACCGCCTAGCTGATGTCAACCTCCAGGTTCTTCAAGCGGTTCAGCAATTGATCGTCAGCTACCTCGTCGATTTTCAAGGTAAGTTTCTTAGATAGAACCAGTAGCTCAACTCCTTTTTTAGAATCCAACCCTAGCGCCACCACTCAACCTATAGTCCAAACCTCGTTGTTGGAGCTACTTGTCAAACTTATGGACAATCCACACCTTACCGACCACAACCAAAATGCAATCGATCACGTCGTGGTCCCTATTGTCAGCTATCTAGTAGTTAGCTTAAAAACGGCTCACCAACCGCACGACAAAGCGGTGCTACAGAGTTGTGGCAAACTGATAACCTCTGTACTGATACGATTAGACCTTGAAGAGCAGCAAAACCTCTTCAACCGGTTCTTAGCCCTGTTCCGAGTAGGTGCTGAGCACCCCACCTGGTATGGTATAGAAACTTCTTACTTTGACCCGTTCCGGGTACATACTTCTAAAGATGCCCCGTTCACTGGTATCGATCAGACACTCTTACCTATTTTTACCGCCGTCTTAGCTGGTGTCCGTCCTGAAGTAACCTAGCTTTTGAAGTTTAATTTTTTTACCTCTCTTTTTAGACACAGTTCCCTGCTTTAAACTTCAGTTTCCAAGTTTTCGTCGAAGTTGTAGTTGCTCTGGCAGTTGACTACAACTTAAGTACTGCAATTGGACCACTACTAGCTATTCTCACCAATAAATGGTTAGCAAGTACATTTAATGCTAATTTAAATTCTGACTTATCCCACTCTTTTTAGGTTTGGGGTACTTGCAATTGATTGAAACCTGTTTAGAACGTCTACTCAACTTAACTAAGGATCCTACTTTCCCTACCCAGCAACGTATTTCCTCAGCCCATCTCTCCATTTGGGTAACCCTATAACTTTTACTTTTTACTCTAACCTTCTTCTCTTAACTAAATCAGATCAGTAAAGCTTTGATTATTGCGGGGCACTCTTTGGGTTTCCAAACTTTATCTCAGCTCCTACACCTCCTAAACGACCCCGTCCTGGCTACTAATCTACAAGGTAAGTTCGCGGTGCTTGGTCAGGAATCCGATTGGATTTTAGCTGCCAAGACCTTCGCTACCACCCGAAGGCTCTACAAGCAGCGCCTCTTTATGCATATTCTACATGCAGTGGATAACTCTACCGACTCTATAAACGATACCGACGGTGGTTTAGCCCGTTTAGGGGTGCTTAACGAAATCTTACAGTTTATGCCAACCAGCGTAGTCACCAACGCTTCTGATAAGGTAAACTCACTTTGGCAACTTATGACCTAATTTTCCGCCTTCATGCTTAGCTACAACCTCTGCTCGTCACCAGTTTAAGTTTGACCAACCAGCCAGATACCCAACTTAGCGCCCTAAAACTTCTACCCCAACTCATCCACACTTCCAACTCCACCGCGCTGTCTAAGAAACTGATCGAACCTTTACTACCTTTGATGGATCCTAGATTCAACGGGGTAGAAGTTAGGATTCATGCGCTCAAGTGTCTGGCTTCTTTAGATGTTAAAAGTTTAAATAACTTTAGAAAGGAGGTGCTTAAAGTGGTGGAACAGGCTTTAGATGATAAAAAGAGGTTGGTTCGAATCGAGGCTGTTAAAGCAAAAAGGGAATGGTACTTGACCTTTTTTTTAAATTTTCTCTTTTTTGACTGAGTTTTTTTAGGAAACCGGTAGCTAATGTCTAAGTTTGTAAAGGTGAAGTACTACATAAACAGGTTTTATTGCCCTTATTTTATTGCTTTGACTTGTAGTTTTATATAGTATTTTAAGTTTGGTACCACCTTTTTTTAAAGGTTCAGTTTAAATAGTTAAATGTAATATTAATAGCTAAAAATAACCAATTATTTGTGGTGATCATAAACCAGTAAGCTATAAAAGGTTTACTTAGAAATTGGTTTTGTCAACTATATGAAAGGCTTTTATCTTAATTGGAAGTGTAAATTAGGTTGGTAGATTTAAAATTACAAACTTTGATGTCTATCTAAAATGGTAGAAGAAAATAATTAAATAGAAATTTGATAGTTAAAAATATGCAATTAGCTACTTTCAAAAATAGTTAACTTCAATTTTGAAATTTTAATATATATATTATTATACTTAATATATTTGTAAAGTATAAAACTACAATATACTGCTACAGTTTTAATAACTTTTACTAAAAGTTATTTGTAGTTAAAAACATAAATCTACTATATAGTAGCAGATATTATTTAAAAAAGTTTTCTTTGCTTTTAAAAAATATATTATTATATAACTTAATATTGAAAAATAAAATAAATTATAATAATAAAAGTTGCTTATTTTAATTAGAAAATAATAAATTAAAACTCTAAATACTATTATAAACTTTTATTCTTTATATAGCTTTATAAATATATTATTATATAATTTTTTATAAGTATTTAAGACTTTTATACTATATATTTAAAAAAATAATTATATAAATAATGAATATTATTTTTTTAATTAAAAAGCAGCTATTAATATAAAAATTTAAAAATATATAATATTTTTAGTAAAAGTAGTATACTACTTATATAGTTAAAAGCTATAAATATTTAAGCTTTTATTTTTATACTTTTAAAATTTTATTAAAATAAAATTTATAACTTTTAACTATAGTTTATAGTAGTTATTTAAAATATTTTCTAATTAAATTATTTGATATTTTATTATATAATAGCAATATAATTTTTTTAACTAAAATTTTATATTATATCTAAAACTTGAGTATTTTTAATAGATTTAATAACTAAATTTTATTTTAGTTTAGCATTTTAATATTATGATTTTTAACCTTTAAGTTAAAAATATTATACTTTTTAAGTATATATATTTTTTTAATATTACTATAAAATATTAAATTAAATTATTTAAATAAATACTATACTTTTAAAGTATATTAACTATTTATATTATAAGTATTAGTATATAATATAAAAATGTATTTATAATAAATTTGTTTTTTTAAATTAACTTTATCTATATTTTATTAGTTTTTTAATAAAATTTTCACTTATATTTTATATTAATTTAATAAATTAATAAAAAATTTTATAGTTTAATTTTATACTTATTTTATTATAAAGCTATATAAACTTTTATAAATTACTTTATTTTAATTTTAATTTTTAATTTTATTAAGGTAAATAATTATTTATTACTATAATAATAGTTATAATTACTTTTTAAAATTATTATAATTATTATAAATTTAATATTAATATATAAAGTTTTTATTGTTTTTAATTTTATTAAATTATATATATATATATTATATATATACAAATATATATATTTTTAACTTATATACTTTATATATATATTTGTAATTAGTTTAAATAAATTATAAAATTATAGTATTTTAAAATTTAGTTTTAAAGTGCTATTTTAAATTTTAAAATATTTAAAGTATTAGCTTAATTAATACTATTTAGTAAATTAAGTTTAATTTTATATTTTTTATATATTTAAAGCTACTTTTTTCTTCTTACTATATTTAATTTTATAATACTATATACTATAAAGTTTATAAATTTATTTTTTATCTTTTTACTACTATATAGCTATACTGCAAAATAAAATAAAAAATTAACAAAATTAAGTAGCTTTTAAGGCCTAATATTATAATATATTATTAAATTAATTTAGAAAATAATTAGTATAGTATTAAGTTATAACTTTAGTACTAAAAGTATTTTTTTTAAAAATAAATACTAAAAAAGTATAATAATTATTTAAATAGCATTATTTAAATTTATATAATAATTTTGTATAAATAAATGCAAATTTAATAAATATAATATTTTTATAATATTGCTATAAAGATTAAAATTATATATATTATTTTAATTAAAATTAAAAATATTAACTATATATAGTAGCAGTTTTATATCTATACAAATATAAAACTGCTATGTAATATTTAGTCTTTGGTATGATACTAGTAGTAATTTTTACATTATGTAATATAAAATACTACAATGCAGAGGTAGCAAAAAATATAAGCATTTGTACAAAAAAATTAATAAATAGTGATAAAGTGAGATTGATTTTGTTATTAATTATAATAGCAATAAATATAATTGCTTAATAAGTAATATGGATAAGCAATATTTGCAGAAATTTAGCAGTAAAATTGACATATATTTGTAAGTAGTCTAGGTTATAAGTAGTAATGGCTGCAAAGACTACAAACTATTTAATAGCAAAGAGGTAACTAAATCCTACATATAGAATTTGTAAAAGAAAATAAGAGCATCTGCAATTTTGAACAGCCTTTATATCTCTAATAAAATAAAGTAATAAGAATAAAACAAAAATAAGAAATAAATAAGAATATTTTACCATAGTATGGCAATGTTAGCTTGATGAGCAATTCAGTATATTCAAAGTAATTTTGCAGAAATTTAAGTTATTAGCTATTAGGATTTATTATATATTAATAAGATAAAGTTTTTTGTTAATTAGCACTAGTAGCTATATTAAACTTGTTTTTTAAATACTGAATTTGTAAGTTCTTAAGTAAGAATAATAAAATAAAAAATATTTCTTTTTTCAAATTTTTGATTAAATTGTTGAGATTTGTTATATAAAGTTATTAAGATGGATTTATATAATTTGTTATTTGAAAATAAGAAAAAAGTGATGAAAATCAATTAAGCTTGGAAAAGAAGGTAAAAAAATAATAAAAATAATTATTAAGTTAGCAACTTATAAAGTTGCTAAGTGATAGAACATTATATACTACTAAAGTATATTATAATTTTTACTAATTTAATAGCTTTAAAGTTAATTTTTAAAATTTTTATTTAAAAAATTATTAAGCTATATTAATATATAACTTTTCCATAAAGTAATAAAGCTATTTTTTTACTATTTTAATAATTAAAAATTATATTAATTATACTACTAGTAAGCTTTTTAATTAATATTAAATCTATTTTTTAGTAATATATATAGCTTTATATAGCTTTGTATAGCTTTGTATAGCTTTATATAGTAGAAAAGTATAGCTTAGCTTTTAATTTAATTAAAAATATTTAGACTATATATAATATATTTAAAAAAATCTATTAAAATTATACTTTAATTTTTTTTAATAGAAAAAAGTATTATTAAATAAATAACTATTATTAAATATACTTTATTATATAATAAAATAGCAAATACTAGTAAAGCTATTTTAAAAAATATATTAATAGCTATAAAAAGTATACAATTTTTAGCTATATAATTTTAATAAAATATACTAAAAGTTTTAAATTTTTATTAAACTTTTTATATAAAAAGTAAATAATTTTTTATTTAGTTTTACCTATTTTTACTAATTTAAAAATTAATTTTTATATTAGCTATTAGTAAAAATATCTTAAAAAATATATAAATAAATTAAATAATATATACTAATAAAATACTTAGCTAATTAAATAAATATTATATTATTAATAAAAATAAATTTTAAAAAATTTAAAAATTTAAAAATCTAAAATATAACTATAATATTACTACTAATTTTATTTATAAGCTTAAAATAGTATATTATTATACTTTATTATTAATTATAAATAATATAGTATATTTAAATTTTACAATTACTTAAAATTATAATATTTAATATATAATTGCATTTATATATATATATTTATTTAATAAATATAATATATATTACATTTTAAAGTATAATTTAAATTATAACTTAAATTTAAAGTTTTATTTTTTAATGCAAATTTATATACTAAAATATAAATTTATTTTATTAATATAAGTATAATTATACTTTAGTTTTTTAAAAAAACTTATAATTAATTATTTTAAAACTAAGTTAAATATAGCTTTAATTATAACTTATACTTTATTTATAATTTTAAATATTTTAAAATATTTAAGCTTTAAATTACTTATATTATATTAAATATATTTTGGTTTTTTACTTTATAAATAATAATTAATTAAATATTAATTAATTATACTAGTAAAAATATATTAACTACTATATAAGATTACTATTTTTTTTAAAAAATGTAATTTTATTATAGTAAAATTAAACTAGAATAATTTTTTGAAGTTTAAAGCTAAATAATTACTTTAAATAGCTTTAAATTAGCTATATTTAAAAAAATAATAAATATTATAATAGCAGTTTTATATATATATAAATTAAATTAGTAATTTTTAACTTATTTTTAAATAAAAAATATAAATATTAAGTTATTTATATTTTTTATTTATAAAAATTTAAACATTTTTTAGTTAGTTTTTATTTATTATATTATAGTTAGTTTAAATTTAATTAATATTAAACTTTAATATAATGTTTATATTATTATATTAAAACTAGTAATAATTTTTAAATTTTTTTTATTTGCTTTTATTTTAAAAAATAGAATAGAAAAAGGAATATATATTTATGCAAAATAAAATTGCTACTATACTATATAAATTTAGTTACTAAATAGTTTAATATTATTAATATTTTTTATTAAACTTTTAAAAAAGCTTTATTTTTATTAGTAAAAAGTATTAAAAGTATTTAAAGTATTTTTTTTAATCTGTTATTATTTTTATTATTTTTAATTTAATTTTTTTAGTTAATATTTTAGCTTTTTAATTATATAGTTTATTAAGTAATATATATAACTTAAAATATTATTTTATTATTTTATTAGTTTTTAAAAAACTTAAGTAGTAAATTTTTACTACTTGTAAATAATATATATAGTTAGAATTATTATATTATAAATATTTAAATATAATAATAATAAACTTCTTATTAAATTTAATATAGTATATTTAATTTATGATAAATATAGTATAGTATTATATTTTTTAGCTTTTTTAAAATTATAAATTCTGACTTATAGTTAATTATATACTTTTTAATTTATTTTTAGTTAATTTATTTAAAACTATTTTAATTTTTATTTAAATTTTATTTTAGGTTTTAATTATCTTTATATTTAAATATATATAATTTTTTTATATTTTAAAATATACTAACTTTTTATAGTAAAACTTAGTTTAAATTTATAATAATATTAGCTAAAATATAAATATATATAATATTATATATATATAAATAATAAACTTATATTTATTTTTTACTATTTTAAAAAAATTAATATAATAATTTTTATAAGTTTAAATATATTTTTTAATATATATATATTAATTATATCTAGCTTAAAATTATCTAAAATAAAGCTTTAAATATATATTTTTATTTAATAACATTATAGCTTATAACTTTTAATACACTTATTATATAGATATATTTACTTTTTAATATAATTTTATTTAATTATACAGTAAAGTTTAATTTATTTTTAGTTAAAGATTTAGTAAACTAATTTTAATATTTTATTATACTTAAAGTATTTATAAAATAACTATTTTAAATATATATACTTTTTTTATATTTACTTTTTAATATATTAAAGTATTAAAATATATTTAACTATTATATTAAAACTATAGTAATAATTTTTATTTTATAAAGTATAAATAAAAAATATATTTATCTTTATATAAATATTAAATTTAGTCTAATATTATAATTTTAATTAATTATACTATTAGTTTATATTTTAACTTTATTATTTTATATATTTTTATTCTTTATTAAATTTATAACTAACATAATAAAATGATAATTTTAAATATTAATTTAAATATTTTATATAAAATTATTCTATTTTAAATAAAAGTTAGTTTTGGATATATATAACTTAATATTTTATTAATAATTTACAAGTTATTAATATAAATAATAATAATTTACTACTAATTTTCTATAAGTTTAAATATCAAAATATTAATTTTAAAATATATATATATTTTTATATATATAAATAACTTAAAATATTAAAATTAGATATGTTTTTTCTATAGCTTATTTTAAAATAGACTAAACAACTTAATTATATTTAAGTAAATATAAATTTACTACTATATAAAGGCTTTTCAAAATAGTAAAGCTTTATATTTTAAACTTTATATTACTGATAAAACAATTAAATACTATAAAATTAGGTAATACTAGTTGATAAAGTAGCTATTTTTATTCTTTATCTTATTTTTAAATTATAAAATAATAATTAAAATTATCTATAAACAATCAAATTTTCATATAGCAGAATTATTTAATAAATGTTTAATATTATTCAAAAATTATTCTTATTTTGTTACCTTTTGCTTTAAAATAAAAAAATGGGTTTATTTTGAAAATACTATAATTGTGAAATGATAAAAGCTGGATTTTATGTATAATAATAAATGCTGAAATTCCTTAATATTTTCATAATATGGGATAATTTAGAGGTAGTATTTTTGCAACTAATTAAAAATAAATGAAACTATTGTATAAAAGTATGTTCATTAAAATAATTTAAAATATATCTATTATATTTAAATTTTTACTTAATAAATGTGCTTATTTATGTATTAGCCTACCTCTATAAATGTAAATAAATAAATTTATATAAATCAAAACAATACCAAATTACCTAGCTAAAACCAAAATCAAAGAAAAAATAACACTTTAACCAACTTAATATAAAAGTCAAAACATAATTACCTGACAAAAGGTAGGGGAGAATGCTAATTTAATTTTGTAAATACATTATTCGGTATTGGAAGCGATCATCGAGATGAGGGCGGCTCCAATCCCAGAGCCATCTTTGGAAATAGCGAATTTGATACCACTTGCAAGGTCATCACCAACCAACCTGTTGACGGTAATATCCATCCACTGAGAGAAGTATGGGAAGTGTTCGTAGACTGATCCGTCGACACCAACTGTGACACCAGTTCCAGATTCTAATAAATCTTTACGCTTGAGTATAACGGCAGTAGATGCGGTGGCAGCGAACTGAGCAGCTCTATGGCCTACAATTTCAGCGACCTTGCGTAGTACGATACGGTCACCCAAAGGCAAGGGGGTTGCAAGAGTGTGTTTGAAACCTTCGGACACAACCTTAGCTACTTCAATCATGTCGGGTGTACTGTCAGTAAGAAGGGCAGAGAGATGAGCCGTGTCGATACCGCCAGTCTGGGTGAACACACTGGGTAGACCTTCACTGGATTGGAACACGATACCCTCTTTGTGGAAGTGACTGATGATGATGCGGAACAGTTCGCCGAGGTAGTAGCCTGAAACGGTCTTCTCGAAAATCTGCTGATTGGGATTCCAAGTCAGTTGATCCATTTCTTCGTCGTATTTAGTTAGAGGTAAGAATCTCTTTTTATTATCGAAGGCACCCCATTCTATGTTGATGGCCATCTCCTTGGTGTGCTGGTATTCGTTACCCAGCTTGGTAATGTTTTTGGTAAGTTCGAAGTAGGCAGCATTAGTCCCGGTACCTAGAATCAGACCAACTTGGGAGGTGGGGTCGTAGTAACCCGAAGTGACTAAAGTACCTACAGTATCGTTTACCATAGCATTCACCTTAACGTTGACATTGGTCTTATCCAAAGCGATCTGCAGCATAGAAACTACCTCTTCACCTACCACTCCGGGATTCTCGAAACCTTTAGTCCAACGTACCAAACATCCGCTATTAATGGAAGTTTGGTTAACTGGGAATGAGAAGGTGAATCCAAGCTGTAGCGGTTTACCGGTTTTAACTATAGCACCGGCAGCAACCAACTTTTCCAAAAACTGTTGAATAAACTGGGCGATCGTCAAAAATAAAGTTTCTCCATGTTCTTTAAGTTGTTCTTGAGAGAACTTGAATTTTTCTTGCTGAAGCTCAACTTTCTGATTACCTAAAAGTTTAACTAAACAGATACGACAGTTTGTGCCTCCGAAATCTAAAGCTAAGTAATTTCCTACTTCTTCACCGGTAGAACGTCCTGTTACGTAAGCTGGAACCATCAACAGATCTCCAGCTTCACCGGCAAGCCCTTTTTCCATCTCGATATGGAATTTAGTAATGAGGGATTTAAGAGCGTCATCAGTTTGGTAAAACTCTTCGTTTAATTTGGTTATACCAGCAACTTGGACTTCACTCAAAGCATGGGTTGGGAATAGGAAATTTTTGGTTGGACATAGGGTGTTAGTTGCCATCTTGTATATTCTTTTCTTTTCTTTTCTCTTCCTAAATTTTCGTTTTAAATAAGTTATCAAATTAGTCATAGTATAATATAATATAATAAATAAATAAATGTAAAGATGTAAAAGCGTGTGAAAAATCTGAAATAATGATTCTTAAGCAATAAAATATAGTTTCTAATGATGCATCTCTAACGATATTTACCTGAACTGTTTACTTTTTTGATTATTTTTTATTGACTCTTGTTAAAGATGAAAAAATCCAATTCTCAATACTTTTATCGTTCAATTTATTTATCATGTGATTTCACTATAATCATGACTAAATGTTTAAAACTTTCGGTTTAGATTTGTAAGTTGACATAAATAACTTATGTAAGTTTCTTGGATGGGGGAATTTACTAAAGATGAATGCCAATTTAAATAGATTACTTATTTGAATTACAAAACCCACCTATTTTATTCAATGTTGTGAATATTTTTGAAATCTTGAAAACATTGCTTTCCATTATAAGTCATCCTGTCACATTCAAGAGATTATAAAGGTGAAACCCGTTCTGAAGGATATTTGGTTGTTCGCCTGAAAGCCTCTTGATTCGAACTCATAATGGATTTGGTAATTTCCTGAGGCTTAAAAATGAATAACATACCAGATGTTTATAAACAAAAAATCCAAGAATTCTTATACTTATTATTTGGAAGTGTTGTCTTTAATGAAATAGAACTCACCTCCACACAAACACCTCTTTATAAAATGTTTTTCAAATTATAAATTGTTAAAATTTTGATTATTCCAGTGTTGTAAGAGTAGGTAATAAAGTTACTATTTTTCTGAATATGAAAAATTTGATATTTAGAAGGTTTTAAAGTTGAATTTTTTAGGTATTTAAACGAATTATACTTGTAGGTTGAATTTAAAATATTTCAATTAATTCTCTATCTTGATTTTGATATTAATGAAGTTATACTTTATTATTATCTACATTTCTAGTAAATTTTTATAAATAATAATTGTCTAAAAACCTAAATATCTAGTTATTATTCAATATTAGATAAGTAATTTTATAGAAATAAATAAATAAAATTATTTAGTGTTACTAAAACTTCAAAAATCTTAAAATTTTACTAAAATTAGAACCAATTTTTATTTTAGAGGTATTTTCAACTAAATATATACTTTTTTATATAAATTAAACAATTTTAAAAAATAATTTATTAAATAGTTTTATATTAATTTTATATAAAATATAAATTTTGTTTAACTTTATATAATAAAAGCTATTACTTTTTAAAAAAATATAGTTATAAAGTATTTAAGTAATTAATATAAAACAAGCTTATATTTAAAATTAAAAGTAAGATAGTTAATAGTAAAATATATTTTATTTCATATATATTAGTATATTTTTTAGTAAAAAGTAGCTAATTTATTAAACTTGAATAAACTTTTATTTGTATATATATAATAATAATAACTTTAAAAATTAAATATATTAATAAATAAATAAAATTTAAAGCTAAAAGCATTAAATAAAACTTTTACTAATTTAATTTATTAAATATTTAGCATTTACTTTTTCTAGCTTTAAAAGCTTAATAAAAAATATTATAATATAAAAAAAGCTTTATTTTAAAACTATATATAAATTATTAATATTTAAATTTTAAGATTTTATTAAATATAGATTTAAATATTAAAAAAAAGTAAACTAAATAATTTAATTAAAAAAGTTAATTTATTATATAAGTAATAAAAAAAGTAAATTTTTTAATAGCAAATATATATATATATAATAAATAATTTAAATAAATTTATTATAGCTTTTTTTATAGATTTTTACTTTAATATATTTAAAATAGCAAATAAAAATAACTAAAAATATAATAAATATATATATATAAATATTATTATTTACTTAAGCTTTATTAGCTTATTTTAATTTATTATTAATAAATTAAATATAAAATATAAAAACTAAATTAGTAAAATTAAAAAATAAGTTAATAATTTTTATTATAAATTTACAAAAACTAGTAATAAACTAATAATATATATTTAATATTTTAAGTAGCTTTAATTAATAAATATTTAAATTTAAAAAAGCAACCTTTTTAAATAATAACAATATTTTAAAATAAATTAAAATACTTTTATTTAAAATAATACTATATTAAAATCTAAAAATAAAATTAATTAAATATTTATTTATTTTATTAAAATTTAATGCTAAAAAAATATTACAATAATAAATTTATTTATAATTATAAATACTTATAACTATTTTATAATTTTTATTTAACTTTAAAATAATGTTTTTTAATTTTTTAATTTTTTATTTATTTTATTTTATTTTATTTTATATAATATAATATTTTTTTTTTAAATTTATTTTAACTCTATTTATTATTAAATTTTAATATATTATACTTTTTTTAATTTAAATTTATTTACTTTTATTTTATATAAATATTAATCTATTATTATAATACTATATATAATTTAGTATATATTTTTCATTTTTTAATAAAATTTTAACTAATAATTTAATAAAACTTATTTTCTATTTTTTATTTAAGCTAATTTATTTAATTTTATTAGTATTAGCTAATTTTATTATATATTTATATAATTTAATTTTTTTCTTTTTTTTCTTTTATTTACTTTTTTTAAAATTATTTAGTATACTTTTAAACTTTAAATTATTTTAAAAATTTATCTTTATTTTTTACTTTTTAAGTATTTTAAACTAAATAAAATTAAAACTTTAATAACTTTAAAATTAATTGATTAATTTAATACTAATATTAAATATGTTATTTTTGTAATTTAATTATAATTTTATTAAGTTTTTAAACTTTATTTAGTTTTAAAATAGTTTAAATTATTTATAATATAGTAGTTTAATATTTTTATACTTTGTAATTTAAGCTTAAAGTAAAATATATAAAATTTTATTAAATTAAATTACTACTAATTTATAAGTAAATACTATTACTAATTTTAAATTATTTTTTAATTTTTTAAAAAACCTAATTTTAAACTTTTAGAGCTATTTTATAATAAAAACTAAAAGTATATATATAAATCAATATTAAAAATAAAACTAAATAATAGTATCAACTTTATATATAAAAAAGTATATATAAAAATATAGCTATATTTTTATATTTTATAATAGTTTATTATTTTTTAATTAGTATACTTTATATTTTTTTACTTATTATATAATACTAAAATATTTTTCTTAAACTTTTTTAATAATTTAAATTAATATTTACTTAAAAGCTTTTTATTAAGTAATTTAAATATATATTTTTAATAAACTACTACTAATTAACTAACATTTTTTATAGCTTTTAAACTTATATTAATTAAAAAATTAAAATTAAAATATATTATTTAAATAATGAAATGTTTAAATTTGTATTTATAAAAATAATAAACTAAAATTAGCTATTTTTAAAATTAGCTTATTATATATATATATTATTATAAAAAATTCAAAAGATTTACTTACTACTTTATATAGATATACTTTTAAATATGATTTTTATTATTTTATTATTTTATTATTTTAATTATAAATAACCTTTATTAAAATTTACTAAAATTTTTGTATTTTTTAAATATAATTAAGTATAGTAGAGCATATATATATTAATAAATTTAGCTAATAAAATTAGCTAAAAAAAAATAATTTAATTTTGGAATTAACTACTATTAAAAGTAGCTAATTATAAATGCATATATATTTTTTAGCCTTTTTTATTAGTTATATAAAATTTTATTAAATTTTAAAGATTAAATCTATTATTTATAAAAGCTGCAAATTATATATTTTTTATTTTTAACACACTAAAAAAGTTTTTTTGGAATTAATATATACTAAGTATACTAATATTTCGCCTTTAAATATTTATTTACCTATCTAATATTAGCTTATAGTTAACTAAATTTTATTTAAGTTAGTTATCATTAAATAATGGTTTCACTTTTATTAGAAACTTTAGACTACTAAAATTAAATAAAAATTTTAAAAATACTCTATATAAATAGGCTTTAAATTGAAATAATATATTAACTAGCTTAGTAAATATAGAAAAATAATTGAAAATATAATACAGCTTTAAAATAGACATTTAATATCAATATATTAATTTAGCTAAATTATAAAAATATAAAATCATATTTATTTAAAATTTAATTACAGAGTTTAATCGTATTTAATATACACAATATAATAAATTATTTATAAAATTACAACTAAAGTGTAAACCTGGCCAGTAGATAACTGAATTGAACCATCTGGTAAAGATCTTAATTACTCATCTGATATATCTTTAATCGAGCTTTAAATTAAAATTATAAATTTTTGAACTAAATTTATTATTATTTACCTTTGTTATCAGCTTTATTAGCTTTTACTTCGGCATCTTCAACAGGCAGTTCACCAGAGTTGATAATCTTAATGTCTTCTTTAGGTTTATCACCTAGTATTATAATTTAAATTAGCTAGTTAATTACCAGAATAAATATATTACTATAAGAAGTAGAAGCATTTTCGGTCTGAGTTATAATATCCATACCCTCAGAAACTTTACCAAATACTAACAGTACAACTGGTTAAAAAAAAAAAATCGAAATTGGTTGCTTTCTTACCAACATGTTTACCATCTAGCCAGGAGGCAGTAACAGTAGTAATGAAAAACTATAAAACGTAAAAATAGAGCTTATACATATATTACTTGAGAACCGTTAGTGTCTTTACCAGAATTGGCCATAGATAAGTAACCTAGATTTCATTAGTTATAACGCTTAATAGAGTTTTACCAGGCCCTTTGTGCTTGAGCTTAAAGTTCTCATCGTTGAATTGATCACCATAAATAGATTTACCACCAGTACCGTCACCGTTAGTGAAATCACCACCTTGAATCATAAAATTCTATAATTTTTGATTAAATAAATATTTATAAAAAAGTACCTTAATAACTCGGTGAAAGATAGATCCTTTATAACCGAAACCTCTCTATATACTATATAAGGAACTTAATGCGGTTTTTAAAATACCTCTCCTGTGGCTAAAGCTCTGAAATTTTCAACTGGGAAATGTAAGGAGATATGACTATAAATATTGTTACCAGTTTTAGGGACAGTTTTGCCGTATAATTCAATGACGATATGTCCTAAAGCTTTATCACCGTGTTCTATATCAAAAAAAACCTTATTGGTTACTTTAGGTTCTTTAGCATTAACGATATGGGTAAGAGAGAACAAAACTGCAAATAAGTAGATATAAAATTTCATAATTCGATTGGTTTAAAGAGATTTAATCAACTTCTTTACTATTTTTATAAACTGTAGTTTCATGGTTTGAGCTCACTAAATTCGTTTTTGAAGCTTATTGGATATAAATTTATTCATGGCAAGATATTTTAAACCCATTTCCATTTTTAATTATTCTGTGACTAAATCATACCTTTTTATTAAGCAAGAATCTAGTTGGTAATCACTATCTAGTCTAGTAGCTTCCAACTTTTTCTCTATTACCTAAAATATATACTATATATTTTATCCACAGTGCAAAAGTATCCAATTTTGCTATATAATCTATCAAGGTTTTCTATTTTTGGAGTAATTAAAAAAAACTTAGATGAACGGAAAGTTTAAAGATATGCTTGATAATTCCAGAATTCAAGAGAATCAAATAGGATTAAAAAATAGTCTATACTAAAAGCGTTGCACCATTTTATACTATCTTCTATACCTATTTAATGATTGTAATATATTATAAACTCCTTTTATAAATAAGGAAATAGGTATTTTGAATAAGTATACATTATTTATTTTATTGGATATCTAATGATAAATTTATCAATATAAAACGTTAAATACTATCTTAAAATTTATATTTATATTAGTTTCATTATATAAAACCTTTTAAAGCTATTTTAACTATATAAATTCTATAATATATTACATTTTTAATAAATTATATATAATTATTTTCTAATAGCATTTAAATTTAAAACTTATTAATCTTAAATTTTAAATGTATAAGTTATAAAGGCTATTAAATTGTATTTAAAGCAATATTCATAATAAATTTTTAGTTTAAATAATATAAAATATAAGTCATATTTATTTGAAATATACTATTTAATAATATACTAATTAAAAATAATTATTTTATAGCACTAATAATTTTTACTTATATTATTAATTTTTTTTTATAATTATAAAATATGAATTAATTATTTAAAAAACTTTAAAGAAGTTTTAGAGTATAAAAACTTACTATATTTTTTCTAGTAAATAATAAATACAATTATAATTAATTACTAAAAAATATATATATATATTATAATTTTAAAGTTTTATACTAATTTTTTTTTAGTTTTTATTTTTAAACTTACCTTTTAATTTTAATAATTCTAATATTTAAAAATAGTAATTATTTATTAATTTAACTAAAATTGCTTAATTTTAACTTTTAGTTTAATTATATTATATTTTAAAGTATTATTTTTTTTTATGTTTTAGTAAATTTTATATTATTTTAATGCAATTTTTTAAATTAATATTATTAGAATTTTAATAATATAGCTAATAGCTAATAATAAAATAGCTTTAATTTTATAAATAATAATAATAATATTTTATAAAAATAAAGATAATAAGCTATTATAATATATTTATTTTTAAAATAAAAGTGTTAATAAAAAAATCAATAAAGAAAATTAGTAAATAGTTAAAATATATTATTTTTAATAAATTTTTATATATTAAAAAGCTTAAAGATTTTAGTAAATTTAATTTTATAATAGAATACTTTTAAAAAAAAATTACTAAAATATTTTTAAATATAAATAAATAATTTTTAAAAAACTTAAATTATTTAATAATAAAATATTATTATTTTTAGCTATAATATTAGTTATACTTTAAAGTTATAAAGTTAGATTTATTATATTTATATAATAAATAATATAGTTATATTTATAACTTTTATCTTTTTAATAATTTTAAAAGTTAATTATATTATTTAAATTAAAGTATTATTTAAATTATATTTTAATTTTATAGTTATACTTTTATTATAAACTTTTTATAATTAATATAATAATATTTTTATAACATAATTATAATTATAAATTAATAATATAAAAAAATTATAAAACTAAATACTAATTTAAATAAAGTATAACTTTATTTTAATAAGTTTAAATATATAAGTATATTAATAATTACTATAAATTAGTAATAAAAAATAAAATCTTTATTAGTAGTTATTTTAAACTACTTTATAAACTTTTTCTTTTAATTTAAAAATATTTTTATATAATAAAATAAGTTTTTAATACTAAAAAAATACTTTTAATTTAATAAAACAACTTTATATATTTTAAGTTATTTTTATTTTAATAGATATTAATTTTAGCTTTTTAGTTTATTAAAAATAATAAACTAACTAATTTTTAAATATATTATTAATAGTATATTAACTATAATATAAGAATTATTAATAATAGTAATTTTTTTAAAAATTCTAATTTTTATATTTTTTTATAATTACATTTTAAAATAAATTAAAAAATTACTATAAATAACTATATATTAAAAAATAATACTATTATATAATATTGTTATATAATAACTAATATAGTTAAAATTTTAAAGTATAAAACTTATATATTTTAAATATAGCTTAAGAAACTAAATTAATATAAAAAAGTAAAACTAAATATATTATTTGTACTTTCTTATTATAGCAATTTATAATATATATTATTATAATACTATAATAAAAATAGTTTTAAATATTTTTAAATAAATTAAACTAATATTTTAGCTATTTTAAAATTTAAAGTAATATAATAAAGTATAGCTTTAATATATTTATTTATTTAACTAAACTTATTAAAAATATATATATATAATTTTTTTTTACATTTAGTTGTTTTTAAAAGTAACTAATTATATTTATTTATTTAGTTATAATTTATATTGCATTTTTATATAAAAATTAAATTAATATTTAAAAAGATAATTAAATAAAAATAAGTTATTTTAAAAAATTAATAAAAAATAGCTACTAAAGTATATTATTAATAATATTTAATATATTAAGTTACTATAACTTAATAACCATTATTTTAAAAAAATAGTTTATAGTTAAAAAATTAATATAATAGGTAGTATTATTTAGATAAAGTAGATTACCTAGATAAAAAATTTAATAAAATTATAAGTTAAAATATAAAAAATAATTTTAGCTTAAAAATATATATATATTAGAGAAAACAGTATATATAAACAAAAAAATTAGAAATAAAAACAATATCTTATACTTAATTATAATTTTATAGTTATATAACTTATTTTATTAAATATAATAGGTTTTTTATAAAGATTTATTAAAAAAATCAAGTATAAAAGCAGGAAAATTTAGTGACAAAAAATATAGACAATAAAAACAATTGCTTATCAAGATTAAATCTCTGACATAAACTATTTCTGAAAACAAAATTGTCTTAACAAGCTTTAAAGCTCCCCATTAGACTTTACATATAATTGGTAGTTATTTAGAACTATTCAATATATATATATTACCATTGAAGGTAACAGTTAATTATATGTTGCTCTTTTTTAATAAATAAATCTAAATAATATTTTTATATTATACTATAAAAATAAATTAAAAAGTCTATTATTAGTGTTATTTATTCTGAAACTCTTTTACCTTTATGTTTTTAAATTAAGTACTTTATATTATTTGAATTATTCAATTACTTTTGATTTTTGGCTTATAAAAATAAAAGCTAAAAAACACATACTATATATACAAATTAACTTTTATTATAATACCACTCTTATATCATGAGAGATTATTGCTAGTTTTTATATATTTTAATTTGAACTTGGATCAAAACTAAAAAATTTGTAGTTTGATATACTATAAACGTAAATATTCACTTCAAAAGAAACTCTTAAGTATTTCTCAGAAATATTATCGAAACGAATATTGAAAAAAAATAAAGTAGGTAGGAAGATATCTAAGTTTATGAAAATTTCAAGATGTCGTAGGCGTCACCATTAGTTGATAATTTTAAGTTAGGTTCGTTAAAGAGCCCCTGTATTCTGATAACTAACTGTATTTTTTTTTTAAATATTAGTTAAAAATAAAAGCTGCGCTTTAGAAACAGTAAGTGAAAATTTACCACTATATCTTACGTTAAAAACCGATAGATATATGAGTACATTTGTTTATACGTTAAAACTGAACAGTGTAAGTGTAAATGTAAATAATGATGGATTGGTTGGGTATCCAACAAAACTTTAGCATTAAAATAAAATTGAGATAAAGATAGTACTCTTGGGAAATATAACATATAGTTCAAATAAACTAACTTCCCGATCGGTCTATAGTAAAAAACTATTCTTAAAATAAACCAAATCTTACTTACTGGATATACTATAATTCTATCTAGCCATGTCATTACTGCCTACTGTATTCTTGATAGGTTTAGCAAAGAAACTCTAAATCTAAAAGTTAATATAGGTTAAATTTAAAAGTATATTTACATGAGAATGCTCTTTACGTCACTGTTTATGTTCTCCAGTTATTCTATCAAGTGCTCTTTGATTCATGCTTTTATTGTACTTAAACTTTTCGAACTCGGTATATTTGAAATTGAATACTATAGATCTGATAATCTTTTATATTAAAATAGAATTGATCAGTATAAATAATGCAAAGCTTTGAAAGTTGAGAATGTGCTATTTCCATTCAACAAATTTATATGTTGGTATATATATTATTTGTTTTAGATTTCACCAATATAAAGGTATGATTTTCGGTATAGTGAGTTAAATATAGCTCTTTATTTAGGTTTATAGTTCTCATTTTATATGTATTATCTATTGACATCATATTTTTGTGGTCTCATTAGCAAAGGTAACATATATTATAAAAGGTTAGTGTTGAAAGAATACCTTTAATTTTTTGGATTCTTTGTCTAGTAGGATTAAACCAATATTTTAAACCCGAAACACTCCTAAACTTATCCGGTATATTCCTTATATCAGATCCCAAGTTAGTGCCGAGAACAAGTATAGCTTCTATGTGCATTAATAATCGAATCGGGAAGTGACTATGGAAAGTCCAAAAACGATTGTATACGGCTTCAAAACCTGGTAGTTACTCAGAATACGTCACTTACTCCGATTTTTAAAGCAATAGTTGAAACCTTAATATTTTTTACATTTTAAAATACTATAAGAAACGATGCTTTCTTCATTCCAACAAACTTAAACAATAAAATCAAGGACAAAATGACCGATCTAAACCGAAAAATTTTGATAACTTCCGCAACTTTGACAGCTATACTAGGCTACCGTCTATTAACGACAGGACCATTCGATTCGATGTTATATCGCATACTAGGAATTGGCAGACCCAGCTACCCAATAAAAATTGTAAATTTAAATTCCGAGTATTCTGAAGTATATGATCAGTTTATAAAGCATTTCGACAATGGTGAAGAAGTAGGTGCCTCTTTTGTAGTTTATTCAGGCGAGGAGAAGGTTGTAGAGTTGTACGGTGGCTACAGTAATTTTGAAAATAAAACGGCTTACGATGAAAGTACAGTACAGCAAGTAGCTTCAGTTAGTAAGAATGTGGTAAGTGTTCTATAAATCAATACATTTATTTATTTCATTTTTATCGGTAGGCTGCTTTAGTCTTATCTATGCTAGTAGACCGAGGCTTAATAAGTTACGATACCAAAGTAAGTGAAATTTGGCCCGAATTCGCACAAGGTAATAAGGAAAACGTTACCTTAGAGGACGTTTTGAAGCACCAGGCCGGTCTAAGTTACTTTGACATACAGCCACCTTTAGAAGCAAAGTATGATATGGATTTTATGGCTAAATATATTGCTCAACAATCACATTTATTCGAAGGGAAACGGATCCGCGCTTACCACGGATTTACTAGAGGATTTATACTCAACGAAATCGTACGTAGAATTGACCCCAAGCATCGGACGCTAGGACAGATCTATAGAGAGGAGTTAAACCCTACAGCAGGAGTTGAATTTTTCTTAGGGTTACCAAATAACCCGGATGGTACTAACGAACTTATACCGAGAAGAGCTTGGTGGTACTCGCAGCCTGTAATAGACAGTCTTTTTGGATTAGTTTTACCTAAATTTCTGGCCGGAAATAGATTCCCACCTAATCTTGAATTGACTAAAATTATTAATAACAAGCATCTTAAAAAGCTGAGTAAGTTAAAAGTTAGTACTCGAAAAGATTTTCCTAACTCACCCGATGTGTGGGATTGTGAAATACCCAGTTCGAACTTACACACTAACGCTAAATCGGTAATACTTTTATTTAAATTTATTATTGTTTACTAACCTTTCGTACCTTTTTTAGTTAGCGAAACTTGGTGCCTACTTAGCTAACAAAGGTACACTCAACAACAACCAGCTCATCTCTTCAGAAACTTTCCAACTTTCCATATCCGATCCCGAACTTGCTTACTGTAATATAATGCAGTTCGATACTATTATGACCAAAGGAGGTTACGGTCAATTCACTATACCTGAACTTGGTGAAGAATATAAATTTTACGGATGGCCGGGTTTCGGTGGTAGTTTGTTGTTGTTTAACCCAGAGTACAACTTTTCGATAGCTTACACTTGTAACGCAGCGCATCTGGAGGCCTACATACCCCAAAGAGCTAAAAATCTGCTGGTAAAGGCGTTCCAAGCCCATCTTAAATCTAAGAATATTTAAATATATTATACATATTTAGTAAATTTAAATAAAATGCATTGTTATTTTCTGATTTAAGCCAGTAAAATAATTAGATTTTATAGTATTGAAGGAGTAATTTATACAAATAATTGTCAATTTTTTCTTCATTAAAAACTATTTCCTTTTAATTTAGCTTAGTGAAACAGAAGCCAGTATAAATCTAAAGTTTTAGAAAATAAGCTATAAAGTTTAAATTAAAATATTTTATATGAAATATTAACTTCTAAATAATATTTTTAGAAAGCTATAGTTCCTAAGAGAATAATAATATGGAGCACAATGTAAAGAAACTTATTAAAATAGGTAATTTAGATTAAAAGGTGATTAAAATTTTAGATATAATCAGATTTCCTTATTAAAAAAAGGTAAACTTTATAGCTTAACTGGAAAAAATAGAAGGAAATGCAACTAAGTAAGGCATTAATTTTAAAAAATTAAAACTATTAGTATAAATTTAATGAAATTAATTATTTTTTTGGAGTATTTTCTTAATTTTAAACTAGTAACAGCTTTAAAAAAAAAGATAGTACTAATAAAAAAAAATTAATTTTAATTAGTAAAGTTTTTTAAGTAAAAAGATAATAGTAATATATATTTTATAAGTTATACTTTAACTTGTAAATAAAAACCTATTTTAATATTAAATTACTAATAAATATTTTAAAAATACAGTTCCTTTTTTTATTATATTTGTATTTTTAAAGTTTGTATTTTTTTTTTAAAAGCTTACAGTATTTAAATTAAAATAAAAAATATATTAGTAATAAGATAAAAAGAATTATTATTATTTAATTTTTTAATTTTTAATTTTATATTAATTATTTTTTAAAAGTTTTTTAATTAATAAAAGCTTATATTTTATTAGTATACTAGTTACCAACCTTAATAAAAATTTATAAAAATTAATTAGATTTTTTTTTAATTTTAGCTTTTTATATAAACTAAAGCTTTCAAAAAATAAATTATAAAAAAAAATATTAGTTATTTTAAGAATAATTAATTAAGCCTTTTAATTTTTTAAAAATATAATAATACTAAATTTAAATAAAATTATTTAAAAGTTAAAAGCAGTATTTTTAAAATATTATATAATATAGCTATTATATTTTACTAATTACTTAATTTAATAGCAAGTATAGTAGTTTTATTATATTTTTAAATTAAAAATAAGCATTTTAATTAATTATAAGCTTAGATAAAAGATAAATATTTTAGCTAATTATAAGCTTAAATTAAAAATAAGTATTTAAATAAATTATTTATAAAGATTTTAAGTAAAATATAAAAAATAAGATAAGTATAATAACTAAAATATTATACTTAATAATAAGTAATATTACTATTTTACCTATTATTAATAATATAATTCTTATAAAAATTTAAATTTTTAAGCTTAATTTTAAAAACTTTGCAAAACTTTTAAAGAAATTAGTATATAAAAACTAAAAAGTTTTAAAACTTTAAACTTTTTATAAAGAAATTTTAAAAAATAAATTGATAATAAAGTTTTAATTAAATAGTTTAATTTTATATTAGTTTTAATTTACCTTTTATTTAGTTAAATATTTAAATATTTAAGCTTAAAATATATTAATATCAATCTTTTACTATTATTTTATTTAGCTATTTTTTTAATATAATAGCTAAAATTAAAATAAAATAAAATAATAGTTTGCTTTTAAAAGTATTATATTATTTAATAAGCTAGATAGAATAATAGAAAAAGAAGTAAAAGTATTTTTACTAAAAATTTTAATTTTAATTATTAATCCTGCTATATATACTTTTGCTAACTTTTATTTATTTTTATTTCTACTAGGTATAACTAAAAGTAAAGTTAAAATAAAACTAGATATAATATTACTTATCTAAAATACTAAGTAGTTTTATTTAAGTCTAATTCTAATATTAAACTTACTTAGTTTAATAAATACTAAACTAGTTATTTTTTTACTATTTTTTAGCTTTTAAAGTTTAATTATTAATAATTTAAACTAGAAAATAGTTTTATTAAATATTGTGGCTATTAAACTTTATATAAGTTTTTTTTTCTAAAATTAATTTTACTTTTTTTAGTTTTTTTATTAAATATTTAATTAAGTAGTAGCTATTATTACTATTTTTTACTTTTTATCTTTATTAATTTAGTTTATATAGACCTAATTAGCTTAGTTAATTATTGTTATACTTAACTATTTTATTAAAAATTGGAGTAGTATAAGAGCTAAATTCTTATAACTTTATACTTTTAAAAATATTATCTTTACTTTTTAAAATTAGCTAGTAATATAGCTATTATAATAAGTAGTTTATATTAAAAGTTGCTAAATAAGTAAGCTTATAGTAAATATTATTTTAGTATATTAAGTTATTAGTAAGTTTTTTTTAAATATAAACTTATATTTATAATAAAGCAATTATATAATTAGAAAGTTTTAAATAAAAGCTTACTTTAATAGTAAAATTATATTATAAGCTATTTAAATAAAATAAAATATTGAAACTTTAAAAAATAGTATAATTAAAATTTATTATTATATATTATATTTTAAATAAAGTAAAATCTTTATAGCTAATATTTTTTAGCTAAAATAAGCTTATTATATAATAACAAAAATTTAAGTAAATAATTTAAACTAAAGGTAATAAGCTTAAAAAGGTTTATTTTTTTTAATTAAAATATTAAATTAAGTTTAATTTAGCTAAAATTATAAAAATTATAGCATTTAACTTTTAAAATTTTATAAAAAGTATTTTAGTTAAAAAATAATTAACTTAAATATTTATTGCTATATAATAAAAACTTTTACCTACTAGTATAAATTAAAAGCTTTTATAAATCACTAAAGTATATATACTTTTTTTATTAATAAAAATGATATAAAATATAATAAACAAATTTTAATTAAAATAAACTAGTAATTTAAAATTAATTGATTTAATTTTAATTACAAACTCTTATATTTTTAACTTTAAAGCCTTATTAAAATAGTTTTGGTTAAAAATTGCAAACTTTGTTATATTGAATCTCCAAACCCTTACTAATTAAATTTTAGCTAAAAAACAAAAAGTTTAATTAATTTTTCTCATGTAAATATATTATTATAGTTTTAAATATATCATCCATACAATTTTTAGTTATTTATTATTAAAATGTTATTTATAACTTATGTTCTATTTCCTTTTTATATATTACTATTTTGATGTTAATAGTATATATTTATACTTATATATAATGTTATAGATAGGTTTAAACAAAGATGTATACAATACAATTTTTAAATTGTAATTTAATAGTATATTTTTTAACAGTATAAAATAAGTATATATGTTTTTAATTTATTTTATTCTTTAAAATTTCTGTTTAATTTTGAATATCTTTACATTCATAGTAGTAGGGATACTATCGTTGGATTTGATAGCAACATCTGATCATCTAAATACAGTTTACCTATTAATAATAAATAACACAATAACCTTCTTATTTTTACCACCGTCAGAGTCACTATTAAATAATAGTGCTTTAAGCCCCGACATATACATTCATTAGAATAAGATATAGTTACCCAGTTTTATACAAGCTGTTTATTATTGAAGGATTTATAACCACTAAAACATCAAATTTAACCCGAGTTTTTCTCATAGCATATCCTTCACTCCATATAAAATTGCAACAAATCATAGGCGTGCAGCTCCTACCCAAATATTAATTTTTGAGGCCCAGTAGATTTTTAAAATGGTATGGAAACATCTAAAGAAGGTTAATAGATTATGAATACAAGTTACTTGCATTGCAAAATTAGAAATTTTATTTATGGTAGTTTTAAAAAATGAATTTGCTGAGTTAAACTATTTTTAGTGTAAAAGTTAAATCAAAAGTTATACTTAATTAATATAATGGAAGAGGTAACTCAACCGTGAAACAGTTAAAAGGGAAGCTAAAACTACAATTAAATTCTCTTACCACCGAACCGAGAAGTTCGAAAGATAAAAGAAGTGATGTTCCGATCTAACCTTTTAACAGTTTACTTGGTCTTTTCTTTATTTCTATTAAGTTTAATAAGTTGCGACAATGAAGTAGTTATCGCCACCAACAACCCAGGAGCAGATTCTGTATTTGATTCGGGTAACGAGATAGTTTTAAATTGGTCTTACAAGCCTATAGAAAAGAATGTGGAGGAGGCAGTTAAGAAATCGCAATACTTTCAATTAAGTGATGTGGATAACATAGTTATCCAGTTTATGACAGGATCGGATCTCCAAAATTTACTAATTAAGAACCTGACTACAGTTAAACCTTCCGACAATAGGGAATACAGTTTCAAAGCCCCAAAGTTCCCTTTCAAAGGTACCCTCTTTTTTTTCAGGTACATCATCTACTTCAGAGATGCTAGCAAAGGTGTATATAGAGCGGGTGATAAAGGCTATACCATCAACTGGTCTACCCGTTTCGATATCTATCCTACAGATAAAGGTGAAGAAATAGATCCTTCCACTCTCATCGAGGATAAAACTAAACCTACTGCTGTTAAATCATACAACCCTCCACCCAAGCCTTCTGCTGAACTTAACCCCGATTTTTCAAACTCTAAAGTCTCATCTACTTTATCTGCTCTTACTTTGGTAGGTTTGGCTATCCTTTCCACTTATTTATAAATAACTAATTCTATTAGCTTTTCTGTTCCCATTTGCTTTATTTTATACCTGATATATAAAGTTTACATTACTTTATCTTTCAATTTCTATGTTGTTTATTAAATTTAAATGAGCCTTTCCAAGCTACCTTTAGATACTATCGTTTTACTATACTTATTTTGAAACTAATAAAGTTTTTGGGTTTCCAGTAATTAAAGAAAATACCATGCTTATCATTTTATTAGTTGGGCGTTGAGATAGAGAGCTACTATCAAATTATAGGTTCTAACTAATGATATTTTTTACTATCAATAAAATTTATACGCCTGAAATTTTTATAACGATACTTTTCTATTTGAGACAATTCACAACCGGTACTTGTAAAAACTTTTACTTTTACAAGAGATGTCTATACAGATATGGTTTTGTATAACTAAGTTAATTTTTAAAAGGATATAATAAACTTAATCAGCTTTATATAATTATTAATAATAATAAATTAAACATTATATTTAAAATCATATCTGTATTTTATAAATATTATAGGCTATTAACTTTATATAATTATGTATAAATTTATAAGTTATATAATCTTGAATTCTTAAATTTTAATTGAATATCTTTATTTTACTCAATAAATTACTTTAAGTTTAAACTAGTTCAAAATAGAAATATATTAAATATTTTTATTAGAGTTAAGATTTATTAAACTTACTAGCTAATTTAAGTTAAAATATTATGACTTCAAAATAATTAACTATTATATATATATATTATTTAAATATTTTATCTAAAAGCTTAAAATAATAAATTTTAAAAATAAATATATAGATAGTATTTTCAATATTTAAAATAAAATTAATTAAATAAGCTTATATATAGACTAATATTTTATATTTATTAATATAAATAACTTTTAATAAATAGTTAATTTTTTTATTAAAATTTTTCTTTAAAGCTTATAATAATTTATTTTTAAGCTATTATTTAAAGTAATAAATTAATACAAATTTTTAATATTATATCTTAGTTATTTTTAATTTAATATAAAAATTATAAGTATTTTAATAAAAATAAATAATATAATTTATTACAAATTAAAATTAAAATTTTATTTTATTAGCTAACTTAACTTTTTAAGGATTATATATTTTAGTATAAAGCATATTAATTATATTTTTATATTAACAAATTAACAAAGTTATAGAGCTTTTTTTATAAAAATATGTAGAAAATATATATTAAAAGAGTAATACTTAGTAATTTTAATTTAATAGTATAAACTGGAAATATAATAAAACATATATATATCTAATACAAAATTCAATAAATATTAAATAGTTTAAAGCAGTTTTTAGTATCCTTGTTGCTTTTCTCTAAATAGAAATATAAACAAAATCAGGAGAATTTTGAATTTCTACAGCTAATTTTAAGGATTTGTAGCAAAACATTTAAATAGATATATAGTTTAAAAAATAAATCATCGAACTATAGCTCTAAACTTGTAAAATAGTTTAGGAATATTGAAGTAGTGGTAGAAGTTAACATGCAAGAAGCATTTATCTTTTAAGTCTTATCTTAATGAGCTAATTTCTACCCTTGGCAAGTGTTAGAAAAGAATAGGAAAGGAATTGTATCTGATCAAATTTGTGGGTTGACACCCATAAGCAATTTCAAGCTTTTAGTCATCCAATCAGTTCCGAAATAGCTGTATTAGATGTAAACTCAATAACTGATGACATTTTTTTAGAACTTTACACATTTTTTAATAATAAAGCGTATCGTACAAAAGTTATCGTAAAGTTTAGGTGTCTTCATAAACATCTTTTTTACCAACATTTCCAGTAGAGAAGTTACATATTCATAGCTCTTATTAGACAGATCGGTTGTGAGTAGTTTAGAGTAGTTGCATTAGTTCGTGAGCTTAGTTAATTTTAAAGAATAATAAGTGGTAAAAAATAGTGACTGTTTCAGCGATACGTATAATACTGCCGACTCGTTTAAAATTCAAGTTTTATTGTTTTGAATCGTTTTAATTACAATAAGCTTACTATATTCAGTTTACTTACTTTTCTCGACTTTAGAAAGTTATACTAACAATGAGTGCCCCATTTACACCACATTTAGTTCAATTAAATGGTAATAACGATAAGCAAAATTCAAGGAGTTTAAATTCGCCTTCACCGTACCTAACACCGCATACTTTAACAAGTTCAAGTCCAGGTAGTTTCCCTGAGATATGCCAGGTTACCTCAACCTCAACTACAGCTCCTCTGGAAATGCCTGACTTAAACTTAGGCACTGCTACTTTGGTTGAAGATAAAACTAGGCAGTGTTGGATTTGTTTTGGTGATGATAATGATACTAACAATCTAATTTGGGTTAAGGCTTGCCCCTGTTCTTTAATAGCTCATGAAGTTTGTCTACTATCTTGGATTAACGAGATACAAAAAGGCACAGCACATAAAAAAGTTGTTATTTTCTTTATCTCTTTTCTGACTTTAGAATAGGTGAGATGTCCTCAATGCAATTCTATATATAAGTTATCCGATCCCCATTCCTACTTTATCGATATATTTTCTAGAGTGGATGGGCTTGTACAAGCAACAGTACCTTATATAACTTTGATGGGCTTAACCTCTTCAATTATCGTATCCTCGACAACTTATGGGTAATTTATTTAGATTTACATTTATTGATTTAGTATAGGGCATATGCCGTTTTAACAGTATGTGGTAACGATTTAGGAGAAGAAATTCTTGGCAGCCCCCAACCATGGGGGTGGAGGGCTTGGGTAATTTTATGCATTTTATTTTTTATTAATTTGTCTATTTAGGCTGGCTTACCACTAGTTCCTTGGATGCTTATTGCTTCCCGTTTTCGCGCTTTTGACGCATTTTTACCTGTTATTCCACTACTAGTACTTGGTAATGACAATATAAAATTCACTTGGCCTCCTAATCCTTCCCTTCTTATTGCCTCGTTACCCTGGTTGCGGTATATATATTATCTTTATTTATCTGATGTTTGAAGTATGTTTTATAACGCAGCAAAGGAACATTTGACTGCTAAGATCCTGGGAGAAACTATTACTAACCGGTTTGCTCAAAACTTTGACCAAAATAATGAAAATGAACGTAGAAACGGCGAAATAAACGATGATGATTTTCAAGAGGGAAATGCTCATGTTCATCATGATGGTCGAGCCCAGATCATTATAGGGAACCATGACATTACACGCAAAGTAGTTGGTGCTCTTCTATTGCCAGCTATATCTTCAGTATCTGGTAATATTTTGCAATTCTTTTTGCCAGCTGCTTTGCGCTCCAAGCTATTACCCTATACGCTTTTACGATCTTTGGCAGGAGGTTGCTTGTTTATTTTACTTAAAGTGATACTTAATATTTTCGATTTTTTCTAATCTTGTTGTATTTAGGATTTAGCTACTTTGTTATATAAGTATCATATTGTCCGTAGGATAAAAAACCGCCATATTTATCCAACTAGAAATAATCGTTCATAAGCTTACTCAGTGCTTACTTTAGAACCTCAAACCTGTATCAAGTACCATAATGGTTGAATGCATTTTAAGAAAGCTTCCAATTCAATGTGTTTCAATTACTGAATGCAGTGACTTTATTAAAATATTGCTTTAATTAATTTAGAAACATTTTGCTGTATTTTTATTATTTCAATATCATACTGATTTTTAATTAATTAAAATGCAATAAAATCTAAATACAGTTTATGTGTACTATACCAATAAATTAATATCTACACCTGTTATAGCAAAATCAATTTTCAAATTATATACTATCCTTCATTCTAAAATTTTGTATTGTTTAAGTTAAATAAATTAATCCATAAACTTGTATATATTATTTATGTATTTATTTGTATATACAGATTTTTTAGACAATTAGATTTAGTGTAAGTTTATATTTAGAGCATAGCTTCAAATATGCCTAGATTTTAATAGTAAAATAATGTACTACTTAAATTTAAGTTTAGAATATTTATAAATTAATAAATTATATTATAATAAAATAATTTATATTAATATATTATTTATTTTAAAATTACAAGTATATAAAATAAAAGGTATATAAATGTAAGCTATTAAACTTATTGTAGTTAAAATATATATTTTATTAATTTATATTATTTATAAAGCTAGTAGTTAATTTATTAAATTTAAATATTATTAACTATATATAATATATTTGGATATACTATATTTTAAGCTATAATTATAATGCTTTAGTTAGTATATTGGATTTAAATAATTATTACTTCAATTTTACATTATTATTATTATTATTAAATTACTATAAAACTAAATTAAAATAATATATTTTTTATTAAAAAGCATTTTATTAGAGAATTTATTAATATAAGTATGCTATTTAAGTAAGTTTTTATTTAAAGCTCTTTAATAATATAGTTTGCCTTATTATTAATGCAAGTTTATATTAGAAATATTGTTTTTTAAAATAATTTTTTATTAGTTTAATTTACTTTTAAGATAATATTTACTATATACTTGACTAATAAATAATTTTTAATATAGACTATTTATTTTATTTTTTAAAATTTACTTAGTACTTTTATAAGTAAACTGCTAATATATTATTTAAATATATTTTTTACTTTAAATAAACTTTTTTATATATTATTTTTTATTATTTTTTTAGTATAATTTTAAAATTTTAAAATAAAATTAAGTTAAAATACTTAAATTTAATTTAATTATATATTGAAACTTATAAACTTACTTTTAATTATAATATACTAAAATTAATTATATAATAATTATTTAAATAATTAAAGCTATAATATTAAAAAAAAATTAAATATTTAACTTTTTTAATAATATATTAAAAAATTTAAAAGTAATAAAAACTATTTAAAATTATAATAAAGCTATAAATTTTAAATTTTATAAATTATATTTTATTTATTTATATTTTATCCTTTTATTATTTTAATTTCATTTTTTTTAAATTTTATTTTAGTTATAATTTAAATTAAAATTAAGCTTAAATAAATAACTAATTTAATTGTTTTACTTATATTAAATCTGAATTTTATTACTTTTTATTTATTTTTAAAAAGTGTTTTTTTAATAGTAGTATATTATATTTTTAGATTTTATATTTTACTTTAACTTGTTTTTAACTTTATTATATTTTTAAGTAAAGTATACTAACTAATTTTTTAATCCAAAAGCTTTTAAAAATTAATATATTAAATAACTTTATTTAATTACTTAATTTATTATAAATTATTTGCTTTATAACCTTTTTTTATTTATTTTAAAATTTATTATTTAAATTTTAAATTTTAATTTTATTATTATTAATATTTTATGTTTTATAATTTTTACTTAGTTTTATATATATAATAGTTATAATATAGCAGTAATATAATAATATCTATATTTAGCTATAAATTTATATTAGATTTAGTGTTAATTTTTATTAATTATATTATTGTTAAAATAAAATTTTAATAAAATTTACTATTTTATATATTAAAATAATAAATATAAAATAAATAAGATTTGTATTTATATATTTTTAATAAGCAATTTTAATTAATGATTTAATTTTATAGTATTTTTTAATAGTATATTTAAGTTTACTAGTAATATAATTAGCAAAACATTAACTATATAAAAATATAAAATATAATTAAATTATTTAAACAAAAAATAAATAATAATTAAGATTAATACTAAAATTAATTTAGAAAAGGTATATTTAAAGTAAATTTATTTATATATATATAGTTATAGTTATTTTTTAATTTTATAATATACCATATTAACTATAAAACTTTGTATTCTTAAGCTTTAAATAGTAAGTTTAATTTAATTTACTAATAATATATCTAATATTTTTAATAAATTTAATAAATTTTAAAAACTTTGGAAATTTTGCAACAAAGTAATGAGAGGATAAGTTATTATAGAAAAAAACTAATTGAAGAGTCCATTTTATTAATAAAACTCATTAAAAAATATAATTAAAAAACTTATTAAAACACATCAGTGATTTAAGATTAATAAATTTAACTTTAAAATGCAGAAATTCTTAATGAATCTCAAAGCCTTAAGTATTTTTATTAAAAAATAGAAGCCTGTCTTTTCTTTTCACCTCTCCTCTCAAAAACAGTATCCAAAGTCTCTACTTCCCTTTTATTTGAAACTACTCACCTTTTAGAGAAAATTGTTATTCCTCCTATCAACTCTTAGACCCTCCTCTATGTATATTTAGTTTATGTACCCAAATAAAACACTTGGGTCAGTTTGTTCGATTTAAAAGAAATAAAAAACAATAAAACTTTGGACTTTACTTTTTCATTTAAAATTTTAAATTTATTAAATTGGGTTAAAATTGCAAAAAAATTAATATTAAATCTCTAAAACCTTATAAAAAGGGTTTCAGTTAAAAAATATGATGTTCAATTACTTTTTTCAAAATATATAAAAATAATAAAAAGCTGCGAGTTAAACTGCAGGGGTTGCTAAATTTAAGCGTATTAATCCATTCATTAATGCAGTTTCTCATAAATTGGCAAATTATACTTTTTGTTTGGTGTCGAAAAGTGGTGGTAGTAAATAATATTAAGAAAAAGTTGTTAAAGAGCCATTGATACACAATGTAGGCACATTTTGAGAAGTTTTACGTCACTGCTAGATTTAAATTAACAACGACTGGATATTCATTACCAGGAGTTTTAATAGAACGGAATATTTTTAGTTAACTTTTCTATACATTGATTCAAATGCAGCTTAAAATTTAAATAGACTTTTTATGTATCAAAGTTTAAATTCCAAAACTTTTATGTAAATTTTAAATTCGTGTACACCAAGCCAGCTTTTCTAAATGAAAATATTCACATTTCTAGAAATATAAACAACGTATATACTAAATAATTCAAGTTCCTGGCCTTACCTTATAGTCAATAAACTACATATTTTCAAAGATGTACTTTCCGAAATTTTAATTTATTGATAGAAAATTAAAACTGGTGTGAATTTTAATTTGAGTAAACGTTAATTTTAAATTATGGCCTAATAACGCTTCTAATTTTAAACTTTATTTGGCTCTTCAGAAGTTCTAAAAACTTTACTATATCATATATTCCAGCAAAACTGGAGTTGTATTCCGATAACGTATCACAATCCGAAATAGCTTAATATAAATTAATTAATAATAAATAAATAAACCACGCTGCAAATGCCTGATTTAATATGCACCCCCGAATCTATGTAATTTGTTAAATCATTTGGATCTTTTTAGACTAATTTGCTAACTTGTCTCCTCAAAATTATTATATTGAAACCTATTTTTAGAAATTTCGATTTTAAGAATGTAACATAAAGTGTTAAACATATTTTCTAAATTATCTATCTTTACTCTTGGAATTTTGAATTGAAATGTTAACTAGCGACATTAAATTAACCAAATTAGATGTTGAAAAGCTTGTAGACTTAAGTATAAAAGGTATTAATTTATTAGATACCTTCTGTTTTTCAAACTAAACCTTTAATTTAGCTAAAGACAACTCTTATTCACCTTACTCCAAATTTAGAGTTGGAGCATGTCTATTAACTAACGATAAAAAATTTTATACAGGTGTGTTAAGATATTTATTCATTTTAACATTCAATTAACTAGGTTGTAATGTTGAGAATGCCTCATATGGTGGGGCTATATGCGCAGAGAGAACTTGTTTCGTCAAAGCAGTGGTAAGTTATTCGTTTTCCAAATTAAATTTTAAACAGCAATATCTTAGAGTGAAGGAGATCAAGATTTTTTGGCTATTGCTGTATCAACGTAAGTAAATTGAAATGCTATAAAACTAAATGTTGCTATTAAGTGATACTGATGTTTTCGCTTCACCTTGTGGTATTTGCAGGTAAATTATTTTAATTAATAATAAACGTTGAGTTAAATTTCTTTATTAGACAGTTTATGACCGAATTTAACCCCAACTTACCTGTCTATTTGGTTAAACCTGATAAAACTTATCAAATAACGAATATGTCGGAACTGTTGCCTAACGCTTTTGGACCCAAAAACTTGCTATAGATATTCCGCTTTTTGATGAACTAGAATTTTCTTCTAATAAACTCAAACTTTGTTCATAAAATATGTAAATAATTAATATATTAAATATTTATAGAGTATGGTCTGAAATATTCTATTATATTAAGAAATAAATTAACAACAGTAGCAATTAAACTTAAGATACTTATATAAACATAAACAACTACACATTTTTAACCAAACCCAAGTCACATTATGTCATTACTTTTATAGTTTTCTAATTATTGAACATCAATATATTGTTGTATAAACAAAATTTTAAATGTTTATTTTAAATATTATGCTTTGAGGTATAATGAAATGACATACTATTTAATAGAATTCTACTAAATAAGCCATTGTTTGTAGAAGCATGTAATATACTTTCTATCATGAAATATCATAATATATAGTCTTGTATAACAGTGATATAGCTAGTATAAAAATAGGTTTTTACTATCTTATTTTCCATTATTGTATTCTCTAATAAATACTATATATTATTAGCATTTATATTTGATTCAATATACACACTTAAATATCTCTATAATTACATATTAATATAATAATATACTATTAACTAAAATTATTAAATTTATGCTAGTTATTTTTACTACTTTATATTAGTATAAATTAATGTTAATTCTTAAGTAAAAACTTTAAGTTATAAATTAAAATTAAGTATAAATATTATTTAATTTTTTTAAAGTTATATTATGCAAATGCTAAATATAAAAAAATCAATTTAAGTTTTAAATATCAATTGTTTATATTCTTATATAGGTTAACTAGTTTTAAAATATAAATATAATGAATTTTACATAATTAAATAAATATATTAGCAGTATTTATATATATGTATAATTTAAACCTTTTAAAATAATTTACTAAAAGTTAATATAAAAATAAAAATTTTAAATATTAACTAGCTATATAATAACTAGTTATTTTTAAAAAACTATACTTTTTTAAAATTTATAAATATTTAAACTATTGAAAAAATTATCAAAAAACATTATGACTCTAAAAAAAAGTTTTTTTTATTTTAGTATTTTTTTATTTATTATTAAAAACTATAAATACTTAAGTTATAAGCTATATAGTTTTTATAACTATTTAGTTATTTTTTAAAATTAGCTTTACTAGTATTTTTATAAAGTCTAGTATATTTAATATAATTTTTAAACTATTAATATTTTTTTCTACTATATTTAAAAATAAATTAAAATTTTTATAACTTATTTTTTAGCAATTTTTAAATTTTAGTTAAAAAATATTTACCTATTTTTAATTAAATTAAAATTTAAGCCATATATAGTTTATATATAGTAAAGCTAAATAAAAAGCTTAATATTAGTATTTTATATATAGTATATAAAACTATATATAATTTTTAATAATTATAGCAATATTATAAGTAGTAATTATATATTAAAATAGCTTAATAGCTATATAAATAAACTTTTTAGACAAGCTTAAAAAAATTATTATTAGTATAATAGTTTTGCTTTTATACTATAATAGCTATTTTTTCCAAACTATTTTAGTAATATTTTATAATATAAAAGCTATATTTTTATTTTGTATAAAGCTTAAAAAATTTTTACTTTTATAATATTTTTATTTATTTATTTATTTTATTAGCAAAAAAAGAAAATTTTAATAATTAGAAATACTTAGTTAACTATATTATATTAGCTAAATAATATAAAATTACTTTTATATATTATACTATTTTTATTATTTTTTAAATATTGTTAAAGTATTTATAACTATTTAAAATATTTAAATAGCTTATATATACTTAACTTATTTAATTTATTTTAAAAGTATAATATTTAGTCTTTAGTATAATACTAGTAATAAGTTTAATATTGTAAAATATGTAATATTATAATATAAAAATAGCTATAAATATAAATATTTATATAAAAAAGTTAGTTAATAGTAATAAAGTTTAGCATTATTAACTATTATTTTAATAAATATAAAAATTTAGTAGATAATATAAATAAATAATTTTAGTAATAATTCTATAATAAAATTAAAATAATTGCATATATAGTTAAAATTATATATAGTAATAGCTATAAAAACTATAAATTAGCTAAAAGTAAATAAATAACTAAATTTTATATATATAATTTATAAAAAAAATATTTATATATATTTGTGATTATAAATAACTTTAATTTTTTTAATAAAATAGAAAAATAAAAATAAAACTAATATATAAAGTATATAAAAATATTTTATTATTTTAGTAGTAATAATAATTTTAAAAAATAAATTATATCTATTAAAATTAATTTAATTAGTAATTTAATTTATTATTTATTATATTTTATTATATATTTAAATTATAAAAATTTTATATTAATTTATTTCATCTTATTTACTAAATTATATTTTTTTTAATTAATTTAATTTTTAGTTATTTTTTATTATTTTTACTTTTAAGTTTATTTATTTTTATAATAATTTTATAAAGCTACTTTTAAAGCTAAATTATAAATTGCTATTTTTTATAATTACTAATATACTTAAAAAAAAATATAATATATTTTAATTTTTTTAAAAAGTAAATAAGCTATATATTACTAAAATAAAAATTATTATAATTTGGTATTATTATATTATTGCTAACTTTTATAAACCTTTATTATATTATTGCTAACTTTTATAAACCTTTTATATACTTTAATTATATTTTTTAATTATTTAAAATATTACTAATAATAGCAAAATTAAAATGCTAAACTAATTTATAAACTTTTATATTATATATAATTTAAATTTTAATTATTTTAAAAATACTAAATTTTTAAGTAAATTCTAAAAATTATACTTGAAAAATTTATAATAATTATATTTTACCTCAAAATACTAATGATTTTTTATTTTATTTTATTTTAATATTAAATAATACTAGTAAATTTTAATTAAAAAGCTTATAAATTTTTATTAAATTAAGTTTATAATATATTATAAATAGGTAAATATTATTATTTTTTAAAAGTTACTATATTTTAAATTATTTTTATTTTAGCTATTAGAAAAATTAAATAACTTTTTAAAGCTTTTATTAATTAATAACTAAAATTAATTATAAAATTTAAATAAAATTAAATAATTATTTTATTATTAAAAGTTTAATATTTTTTAATATTATATAGTTTTTTTACACTTATAGTTTTTATTATTATTTTTATTATTTTTTTTTATCTAATATTATATTAAAATTTTATTATAATAAATTGGCTTTAATCTTTTACTATTAATTTTTTTAACTATTTTTTTAATTAAATAATTAAAATTAAATTAAATTAAAATAATAGTTTACTTTTAAAAATTCTTTACTATTTAATAAGCTAAATAAAGTAATATATAAAAAAGTAAATTTAAAAAAAACTAAATATAATACTATTTATCTAAAATACTAAGTAGTTTTATTTAAATTTATTTATAATATTTAACTTACTATAATAAATACTAAATTTGCTACTTTTTTACTATATTTTAGTTTTAGATATTTATACTTAGTAATTTTACCTAAAAAAAAAATTTATTAAATATTATATTTATATAGTATTAAGTAATTTATTTTTTTAAATACTATATAACTTTTTTTAGTTTTTATTATTAATTATTTTACTTATAATAGTTATTTTTAGCTTTTTAAGACTTTTATTTCTTTTAATTTAATATATTTAAACTTAATTAAATTAGCTATTTATTATTATATTTTATATTTTATATTTAAAAATATTTTTTTTAATAAATAATTTTAAATTTTATTAACTTTTTTTTTAGTTTTAATTTTAAATTTAGCTTTTTTAAAAAATAATTAACTATATCTATAGCTATTATTTTAACTAAAATTCTTAAATAAAATATGATATTTAAATTATATTTGAAAAAATTAAATTTTAGCTAAATAATAGCTAAAAAGCTTATATATAATATTATTATATAAAGATTTTATTACTAATATTATTTATATATTATATAATATTAAGTATATATTAATAAAACTTAAATAAAGCTAATAACTAAAAAAACAAGTAATTTTGTTACAATTATTAATTTAAAACATTAAAAAATAAAATAAATTATTTTTTTTATAAACCTATATTTTATAGCTAGTTAAAAGTTGTTAATTTATATTAAATACTAAATTATTAATGAATATTATAAATATTTAAACTAAAACTATAAATTATTATAATTATAAATATGGAAATAGCATATAAAAATAATTTTAAATTATCTTTATTAACTTTATTACTTTAAAAAAATTTAAATAAATAAAATAAAAATAATAAACTAATACTATTAAACTTTAAAAATTGTAAATTTATAATAAAATGCTTATTTAGCTATTTATAAATTGTTATTTATATAAATACTTAATTTAAAAATAAATTTATAAATAATAATACTAAACTAAACTATTTAAAATTAAAAAAATAATAATAATATTACTATTTAAATTAAAAAAGTTTATTTATAAATTATTATTATAAATAAAATAATATTTTATATCTTTTATTTAACTTATATATAGTTAGTAAAGTAGGTTTTTAAAACTTAGTTAATAAAAAATAAAATTATTAATTTTATAAAAATAATATTAAATAAAAGTATTAATTTTTTTATTAATAAATTTTTTAGATTTTTTAAAATATTTTAACTATTTTTTTAGTTTAAAAAAGTTAAATTTTAAAAGCTTTTTATTTATATTAAATTTAAAAACTAAACTTATTTTTTTTTTAAATTTTAATTTTAATTTTTACTTTAAACTTAAACTTTTTATTTTAACTAAAATTTATAAAAAATATATTATAATATAAAAAAAAATCAATTTCTTTATTTATATTTATATAGTTACTTATAATTTTTATAACTTTATTAATTATTTTTTTAAATAGTAAATTAAATTAAAAATTTTAATATATATAGCTATAGTAATATATATATATATAATATTGTTATTTATTTAGCTAAATATATTAGAATTAATAAATATAATATTAAATAAGTTTAATTATTAAACTAAATATATAGTAAGCTTACCTTTATTATTATAAACTTTATATATTATTTAGTATATTTAAAAAAAAAACTTTTAAAAAAAATATAAGTAATTTTTTTTTAAATATTGAAAATAGAACTTTTATTTTGTTATATATATAAAGTAAAAAATAAACTAAAAGATTATTATTAGTATTAATTTTTAGTTTACTAATTTCAATATCTTCCTGTTTTTTAATTCTAATTAAAGAGAATAAATATGACTTACTATTTAAAAGCTAGTAAAAAATAGTTTATATTTGTTTTTATTTTAAATAAATGTTTTATTAGTTTATCTGCTATTTAAGTAACATTAAATTTGTTGTTTTGTTCTCATTTTTCTTAAAAAATGATATTGTATTATAGCAAACTAATAGATAAATTCTTTAACTTTAATTATAAAATATTAATTTCTATTAAACCTAATTTAAACTGTTTATATTAATTTAATCAATTGGTAAATTCTAACTAATAAAATAAATGGGTCAAATTTTAAGCTGTAAGTAGCTAGGTAGAGAGCAATGTAAATTTAAAATATAAAGTTAAACTTTCCTTTAAACAATTTAAATAAATTTATTGTATTTTATTCAACAGAAGTTATGATATTACTTTTAATAAATTGAATTGGTTAGTTTAAGCTATACTCAACTACAATATTACTGTACCACATATATAGCATATAAAATTAATTTTATTACTTTTTATATTGATTAACAATAAAAATAAACTATCTAAATATCCAGCATTTTTTACATATTAATTTGAACTAGTTTTGTACTAAATCAGTTTTTAATTGTATCATTGTTATAAATGGAAGCACACAACTAGATAACTAGCACTTGAAATTTTAGGGTAGTTAAGTAGGTAGTTTAGAGCTCCTTAAGCTTTATAAGTGAGCTTTGTCACCGTTCTCCAAAGAAGTATCCCCTTGTTTTCAAAAGTTATCTCAAATCCGAAATTTATTTTCTCTTGGAAGCGGCCCCTTTCCACTTTGTTAACCATTTAAAACTTTACAATAAATTTGTAGTAGCATTGGGATCAAACGTTTAAGCATTTTTAGTACTTATTTTTCGGTGGCTTATAGAAGGTATTCTATTAGCACAGTTCTGATGCAATTAAAGGACTGATTTGAAAATAGTTCAGTGGGCGATAAATCTAAATTGATTGGTTATGCTTTGTTAAATATATATAAATAAATTTAAGTCGGTATCAGTATGACAATGCAGGCATCTAAATTATTTACGTTCCCTTTTAATGGAGATATACGTTAACGATAATCTATAAATATGTTTTTTGGTTGTGAAGCTGTGTATAAGCAGATAATGGTTTATTAATGTGAGGGATTTTTTGATGTAATCGGAAAAACCAACTTTACTTTCCACTTATGTTACAATAGTTTATCAAAAGGAGAACTGAATCATTTTCTTTAATAGCAGAACAGCAATTTAAATTGCAAACATTAAAACTAAGAGCCTCAATATTAACCCGATTAGGTTTTAGATAAAAAATAAAAGTTATAATAAAAGCTACATTTCGTTATAACTAAATTATAACATTTGTAATTATAAATTGAAGTATATATATAACTGTAGTTGAACAACTGTTATGCTTTTTACTTATCAGTACTACATAGGTTGTAATGTTCTTATTTATAGCGTTCTATTGGATCCAAATTTTTGGAGAGGACTTTAGATTTATCGCTACGAACCATTTAAATTTGAATTTTAAGATTTATAAAGGATCATTTTAGCGAATTTACTGGACCTATAATTAGAATCTAATCAAATATCTAATTATAATGAGTATAAGCTATTCTTAGTATACGTAGAGTTAGCCTAAATTGTTGGTAAAAAGTGGTTGAAATCGAAGCTCATGCTCGATACAACTTGAGTGGTGCTAGCTAAGCTAAGTTTACCAATCTAAAGAGCTGCAATTAAAAATAAAGGTATAATTTACAATACAGTACGGTAAAAGTAGATATATCTATATAGATGTATTTATTTAAAATCTATTTAACAACGTATTTACAGCCTTTATCTTAAACTGCTAAATACAAAACTAATTTTCTATTCTTCGATAGTGGAAAATAGGCAATAATGGTGAAGTTCCAATAAATTAACGGTTCATTAAATCCACCCAGTCCGAACTATAAAGCTTACATCCAATAAGATGCTAGTTTTAGTTATTTTAAGAGGAAATACTCAAGTTCGTACAAACTGCTAAGTTACCTCTTAAAAATATAAATTTGATACGGAGTAATAGACCTAACCCAATATCCAATTTTAGCTGAGTATTCCTAAATAAATTATTAATAAGTTCACCGTGAGCTGTAGCCTAACTTTATGAAAGAAATCAAGAAGAATTAGTCTATTTTTAATTTGCGATAATAACTAAACCTTGAAAGTATTAAAGGCGCTGGGTGCTCTTTGAACTTATCTCTTTACCTTAAGCTCTTAATTTCATTACTACCTCTATTCAACTAATTTATATATAATTAATCAATTTCGATTTTAAAAGTTTTGTAAAATGCTTAAGTTTACTCCCGTTACCCTAGCCATCTTATTCGCCATCAGTGCCAACGCTGATTATGCTGTCGTACCTCCAAGCTACCCAGTTTCTTCGAGCTCAGTAAGCACTCCCGCTTACCCAGTCTCATCAAGCTCTGTAAGCGTTTCCTCTTACTCAGTTTCTTCTAGCTCAGTAAGTGTACCTTCTTACCCAGTTTCTTCAAGCTCTGTAAGTGTACCCTCTTACCCAGTTTCTTCAAGCTCTGTAAGTGTACCCAGCTACCCCACCACCACTGATGACTGTGAAGAAGAGCCCACTAGCCCAGTTTCATACCCTGAAGAAGATTGTTCGGATGTTCCCTCCGAATCTTACCCCACTTCTGCTCCTTCTAGCCCCGTTGAATCGGACTGTGAAACCACTGAAACTGTAACTGAATCTGACTGCTCTGAAACTTCCGTACCTAGCTACCCCGTTGTATCTACCACTGTTGAAGAACCCAGCTACCCCATTGTAACTCCTTCCTCTAGCTACCCCGTTGTATCTACTTCTGTAGTAGTATCTAGCTACCCCGTTGTACCTCCCGTAGAATCATACCCCATTGTTACTCCTTCCTCTAGTTACCCCGTTGTATCTACTTCCGTAGGAGTATCTAGCTACCCCGTTGTATCTACCACTGTTGAAGAACCCAGCTACCCCGTTGTATCTACCACTGTTGAAGAACCCAGCTACCCCGTTGTAACTCCTTCCTCTAGCTACCCCGTTGTATCTACTTCCGTTGGAGTATCTAGCTACCCCGTTGTTACTCCTTCCTCTAGCTATCCCGTTGTTTCAACCTCCGTTGAAACCGACTGTGAAACCACTGAATACGTAACTGAATCCGATTGCGAATCCACCCCCGTTCCCAGCTACCCAGTTTCTTCTAACTCCGTTAGTGTGCCCTCCTACCCTGTTTCCAGCGATCCCGTCACCTCCGACTGTGATGATATTTTAATTACCGTAACTGAATGCGATGAAGAAACTCCTATCCCCTCATCCACTTACGTTATTACCACTGAAACCGGTTACCCAGTTTCATCTGTATCTGTATCTTCTGCTTCAGTTACTGATGGTTACCCAGTTTCATCCGAATCTGCTGTATCCTCCACTTCAGCTGTCAGCTCAACCTCAGCTGTATCATCTACTGATGTAACCACCACTTCAGCTGTCAGCTCTACCTCAGCTGTTTCATCCACTGATGTAACCACCACTTCAGCTGTAAGCTCAACCTCAGCTGTTTCGTCTACTGATGTAACCACCACTTCAGCTGTTACTTCTACCTCTGTATCTTCCACCTCTGCTGTAAGCTCCACTTCCGCCGTATCATCTACTTCAGCTGTTACTTCCAGCACTGTACCCACTACTACTAAAGTTAGCTCGACCGCCTCTAGTTCAGTTCCCACCACTTCTAAAGTTGTCAGTTCAACCACCTCAACTACCCCTAAGCCTTCCGATGATCCTTCTAAGGACCCTACCATTCCCGGTAATCCCAATTACTCTCCCTTTAACCGCAAATTAGGCCAGGCTTGCGACGCGAATGGCCCACTAGCTAGAACTTGTGAAGTTGCTGAAGGTGGCAAACGTGTCATTGGATGTAAGAACGGTGTTTACGTTGTAGTTGAAGAATGCTCCAGTAATACTGATTGCTACTACTGGCCTACTCAAAAAGAAGGTAAGTGCGTAAACAGTGACCAATAAAGGTATTTAATATCCTTGACTAAATACCTCAACTGAATTTGAAATCCACAATTAATTTTATCTTTTTTAATGTTTGCCCTTTCCATATGAAGCAATAAAAATTCTATATATTTTTAAATCATATCTTTTTTAATTTATTTAAGTTTTTGAATTCAACTGAACAGATTTAAAGCTATACAGCGAGTGCGTTAATATTTTAACTTTAAGGTTGAATTTCGAAACAGTTGAGACCTCTAACATATACTTTTTATAGTTTTCAAGATAAGTTTAGGGCTAGATGGCGATATAATTTATAGTTTATTAATCGGAACGAGCAATAGAAACAAATAAGTTGATTCGATTCGAAAATTGGTGAATTGATATTTAGTGGAATTTGGTAAACGCTAACAATGTACACTATCATGTGGAAGTCCAATAAATCAATTGTTTCGGTTTATTACAACTAAGGCCACTTCAATAATTGATTTTACTTTTCAAGAACAAAGTTGAGCAGATGACCAATAGAAATTGGGTTTTATTGATGGATTAACTACCAATCCAACCGTACACGTTCCATTTAGAAGTGTAAATATTTAAAAAGAATAGGCGGCTTCGTTTTCGAATTGTTATTACACTTTTTACTTTGTTTAACTTATTGTTGGAAGTAACTATCGGTAAATTTGCAGAAGTAGCCGTTTAGCCTAGGGATGCTGCGAACTGCACCCCTACTTAAATTAATAGAATCAAGTACAGCCAAATTTCGGATTTTTTACTTTAAATGCAGGTACAATCATTCTTATTTAACTTTTAACTTATCAGCTATTGGTTTTCGGATAGCAGACTATTTTAAACTTCTGCAGCTTTATTTTCTATCATTTAAGATGCCTCTTTTCGTAACGTAACGGTGCTGTTACGAAACTATTGTGGAACGTTAAGCTCCTATACGCCTTTGCAGTAGTGGTAGTACTCATTTAAAATGTATTGCTTTTTAATACTAATTAAGCATCACACTTTTATTTTCTCCTATTACATATACTTTTAAATAAAAGTAAATCTAATTTACTAACTTTATTTATAACTTAATAGTTTTAACAATTCAATGTAAAAATATTAGCAAGTTTTATTAAAAATTGAAGTTAACTATACTTCTTAAATATAACTATTTTTTAATAGTTATTATTGTATTTATACTATAGTTATTTTATTATTATTTTAAAACTATATTTATATATTAAACTATAAAACTGTTTATAAGATATATGAACTATAAATAGGTAATGTACTAAATTTTAAATTGAAAAAAGCACCATTTAATTTATAATTAAAATAAAGTACTTATTATATATTAATTATAACTTAAATTTAAAAAAAAGAAAGTATTATTATAAATTTAAGAAAAAGCAAACTTTTTTATCTTAGACTGCTTTTGATATTTATAGTACTTAAAGTATATAATATTATTTAAAAAGTTAATTAATTTAATATTTTAATAGTTATAAGACTTTAAATTCTTAAAGATAATGATAATAATTAGAGTACTAAAATTAAGTATAACTGTTAATAGCTAAAACCTATTTTTTATTTACAAGTTATATAAATAAAAGATTGCCTAAAAAAGTTGTTAATAAAGTTATTACTTAAAAACTTATATAAAAATAATTAGCTCAATTTGAAATAAAAGCTAAAAAAAGATAAAATAAGTAATAAAGGAAAACTAAAATTTATAAAAATAAGGTGCAACTTTAAAGCATTTATTGTATTTTATTTATAAAGTAATTTATTAGCATATAACTAAATTTAGTCTATCTATTATTAGTATATAAAAATATTATATTTAAATAAATAAAAGTAAAAGGTTGCAAATAGTTAGTAAAATAAAAAAAGTAAAAGTTGAAAAAGTTAAAAATTATAGTAATATATATATTATATTAAAGGGTAAATATAGTAGCAGCCTTATATTTATATAAATTTAAACTTATTGTTTTAAAACTTTTATAAATTAGTAATTTTTAAAACTTAGTATCTTTAAGTAGTATAAAAATTAAATTAAATATTTTAAAATTGAATTTTTTTAAGCTAAAATAAAATTTATAATAATATATTAACTTTAAAATATTTTATCTATTTCTTTTCATTTTATATTAAATAAAAAAAATATACATAATTAATTTTAATATTAGCTATAAATAAAAAAGTATTAAAAAAATAACAAAATAATATATAGTATATATTAATAAAATATTTAGCTAAATAAATATATAAAACTAAAGTTTTATATAAATCTTAAAATTTTAAAACTTAAGAATTTTAAATATAAACAACTTTTACATTTATTATTAAATATATAAACTACTAATTTAAATAGCTTAATTATTATATAAATATATATTTATAAATAATATAAATTTACTATTAAATTTTAAAAAAAGTTAAATTAAAAAATAATTAAATATATTAAATTTTATATAATATTTTAGTTTTAAATAACTAATTTTTTTATAATAAAAGCTTTTTTTAATATTTATTATATAATTATTAAACTTAATTTATAAAATAAAAGTTAAAAATATTTTAATTAAAATAAAGTATTATTAAGCTTTATATATAAGTTCATAAAAGTTTAAAAACATAACTATAATATTGCTAGTAAATTTAATAAATAAATAAAATAAAAATAAAATAACTTTTAAAGCTTATTTTTAAAGTTTAAAGCTAAATACTTACTTTAAATAAGCATAAATTTTATTATTATTATTATTAAAAGTATTAAAAAAGCTAAAAATTAAGTATAAATTTATTAATTATATATATAATATAAATATTAAAACAGCTAGTATTTAAAGTAAACTTTAATTAAAAATTAAAGTAGTATTAAATAAACATAGTAAATTTTTTTAAAAAGTATAAATTTAACTATAAATAAAAACTTATATAAATAAAAAAAGCTAAATATATTAAATTATAATGGTTTTTTTAATTATTAATATTTAAAAATAATAAAAATTAAATAAAACAAAGATTTAAAAAATTTATAATGTTAAAAAATAGAAATTTTAAAATATTATAGCTATAAATAAAAAAATTAATTAGTAAAAATACTAGTAAAATTCTTATAAAACCTATTAAAAAGTTTATAACATTTAGAAAAATATTAGTATATTAATAAAAAGTATATCTTTTATAAAATGAATATTTTAAATATAAAATAGAACTTAGTCATTTTTCTAAGGTCTAAATAATAAATCCTATATTTTATTTTTTAACTAACTGAAAAAAAATATTTATAAATTTTGCTATTAATTTAGAAATATTTTAAATTATAAAGGTAATAAGTACTGTGTTTAAACTATAATTAAATGCTACTAAAGACATATATACTGTTTAAATAAAATAAAAGTATTTAAATGTAGTTAAACTTTTGATATATATTAAAAAATTGCTATACCTCTTTGCATTTTAAAGCTATAAAACAAATACTGTAAGCTTCTAATTAATGATTTGGACTTAATTTCTTAAGAAATTCTAATAGTTAATAAACTTCTAAAAATAACCACTTTTAGTGCAGCTTGATATTATATCAGTAAAATTATAACATATTTACTTACTAGAACAAAAGTTCCAATTAAGAAAGTGATTTGGTTTTTAATTTGGCTAATTTTTAGCTTGATTGGATTGGATAAGTTTTAATTTGAGAAAGTTTGCTTTTAAGATCCTATAAACAAGGCCTTTTTGCAAAAAAAACATGTGACGTGAAATTTTATTTATAAAGTGACGTAGAAAAGCTTAATAACGTTACTATATAAACATGAAAAAATTAATATTATACGAAAATTTTAGTTAAAAGAGATGCGTTGTCTAATTAGGAGCAATTTACTCAATATTAATAGTATAACTAGCAAATGCTTACGAAGCAGCACATTATGTGGTCTCAGGAATTCTTCATCGTTATCATCGCCAGCTTATGGTAAATTTTAAGTTTAAATATTAAAACTAATTATTCGTTTTTTTAAATAGCTACTTATAGTTTGGATAGTAAGATTTAAATAAAATGAAATAAATAATTTTGACAATGATGTATAGGTGATCAAGTTGAGCTTTACAACATTGCTAGGGATTTTGCCAATAATGAATTAGCACCAAAAATGCAAGAGGTGTTTATCAAAAACAATGGGATTCTAAATTATTTTTAGCAAGATGAAAAAGGGGAGCTCCCAGTAGAAACTTTACGTAAAGGCGGTGAATTAGGCTTTGGTACATACTTTAATTTTATATTTTTTAAATTTAAACTTTCTTTTGAATAGGTGGTATTTACATTAAAGAAGATGTTGGTGGGTCAGCCTTAGGTATAAAAAATTATATATATATATATATTTAAATCCACTTTGCTTTAGGTCGATTAGAGGCCTCTTTAATTTTCGAAGCCTTATCTACTGGAGATGCTTCTACAACAGCTTTTATTAGTATTCACAAGTAATTTTTTAAATTCAAGTATTTTTATGTTTAATTTAATTATGTATAGTATGGTCGCATATATGATAGATAGTTTTGGTAGCGATGAGCAACGCCATAAATTTATTCCCGATCTCTGTACTATGAAAGTAGTATTCATATTTAATTTCTCTAAACAACTTGAATTTAGAAATTTGCATCATATTGTTTAACTGAACCTGGTGCTGGTAGTGATGCTGGTAATTTAGCTACTACTGCTAAAAAAGATGGTGACCATTATATACTTAATGGATCCAAAGTATAATATCAATAGTTATGTATTACTTATCAACAATGTAAATATAGGCCTTCATCTCTGGCGGAAGTTTTTCTGATTTGTATATGATAATGGCTCGTACCGGTGGTCCTGGTAAGATACTCAAGTATTTTAGAGCATTTATTTAATTTAAAATTAGGACCTAAAGGTATTTCCTGCTTTGTAGTTGAAAAAGGTACGCCTGGGTTGAGCTTTGGTAAAAAAGAAAAGAAGCTTGGATGGAACTCACAACCAACTACTGCTGTAATTATGGAAGATTGTAAAATACCTGCTTCTAATCTTATTGGAGGTGAAGGCGATGGGTTCAAGTTTGCTATGATGGGACTTGATGGAGGGCGTATTAACATTGGTAAATTATATTAAGACAATTAAAACTAATATATGCTTTAGCTTCGTGTAGTATTGGTGCTGCCCAAGCTTCACTGGAATTAGCCACTGAGCACGTATCAGTTCGTAAGCAATTTGGTAAAACAATAGCATCTTTCCAGCATACACAGTTCGAACTTGCTGAAATGGTTACTTTGTTACAATCTTCTCGTCTTATGGTTCGTCAAGCTGCTCGTCTATTAGATGAAAAGAACCCACTTGCAACTTCCTTCGCTGCTATGGCCAAGCTTCATGCTACTGACAATGGCTTTAACATTATCAATCGTGCTTTACAGATGCATGGCGGTTATGGTTATCTTTATGACTACAAATTGCAGCAGTACTTACGTGACAGTCGTGTACATCAGATTTTAGAAGGTACTAACGAAGTTATGAGACTCATTGTCTCTCGTGAACTTTTGAAAGTTTAAACTTTAGGATATGTTATTTAAGCTAGAAATTTTGGTTTGTTTAAAAGCTCTTAGTATAAATCTTAATATAATATATTAAACATATAAATTTAATATTTATCTGCGAACTCTGAGCTGTTGCTATTTTTAAATTAATGTGATTAAATAGATGGAAATGGTAAATAAGCTTTCATCAGAAATATTAAAAAATTATGCAAAACGTTGACTGTTAAATACCTATTTACATTCTAAAATTACTGAAGGGCTTTTAAATATAAACTACTAATAATATTTATATTTATACTTACACTATATTAATATTTTACTAAAATTTTTATAAACTTTTATAAAAAATATTTATTTATAGCAGTTATATTTAACTATTATGCTAAAAATCTTAGCAATATTATAAAATATATACAATTATAATAGTATATTAATAAGATAAATAAGTAAATAAATAATAGTAAAATAGTAAAATAGTAAAAAATTATAAAAATACTAATATTACCAAAAATATTATATAATAATCAGTTAAAATAATGTAATAGTTAATAATATTAGCTAAAAAAAAGAAAAATATTTTTAAAAGTTATTATAACAACTTTAAAAAGATATATATATATTAAAGTACTTTTTTAATATTTAAACTTATATTTTATAGCTAGTAGCTATAAAATCTAAGCTTTAATTACCTTATTAAAACTATATAACTTAAAGTTATATTTTTAATATAATTTTTAGTTAGTATTTTAATATAAAAATATCAACTTTTTACTTTATAAAAGTTATATATTAAAATAGCTTAATAGTTTTTTAATCAAACTTTTAAAAAAACTTAAAATAAAACTACTTAAGTAAAACTATTAAAATATTAGTATTAAAATTATTTTATATATTTAATATTTATAACTTATAGCTATAAATATATAATTTTTATAATTGTTAGCTTACTTTTATACTAATATATTTGCTTAGTAAATTTAAAATAAGCTGCAATTTTATTTATTTATTATATAAGTATATTAATATCATATAACACTTTATTAATATTTTAACATATATTTATAATATTATTATAATAGTATACTTTAGAAAATTATAAACAAAAGCTAAATAATATATATATTTATTATTATTGCTATTATTAATTTTTTTTAAAAACTATAAAAGTAAAAAAAATTAAAATAAATAAACTTTAAAAAATAAGAGTTTATATAGTTTATTATAGTATTTATGAATATATATAGTAATATTTTCTTATTTTTAAATAAAGTGCTATTAAAAATAAATTATTATTTAGTAAAAAATTAAGTAGAGTATAAAATTTAAACTTTTATTTTTTTAACTTTTTAAACTATAAAAATGTTAATTTACTTTTAAATATAAGAATTAAAAAAATAAAAATATATTTAATTAGTAAAAATAGAAACCTAATTTACTTTTACTGCAATAAACTGCATTTTTTTAAATTATAGTATAGTATTAAATATTAAACTATAATTTTTATAAAATATAATAGCTTTATTTTTAATAGATATTTTCAAAAAAAAACTTAAGTATATAATTATTATTTAGTACTTAAAAATAAAATCATTTTTAAAGAAATACCATTATGTATAGCTAATAAAATTTAAGAATGCTAATACTTAGATATTTTTAAATCTAATTAAGTAGCATCATTGACAATATAAAATTTTAAATTATTTTTTAAGTTTTTCAAATAATTTTATTATAATTTATTAATATTTTATAAGAAATATAAGTTAGATATATATTTATATAAACTTTAAGTTTAAACATATAAAATTCATTTTTTAGCTTGGATTTCTTAATATATTATGGATTTTTTGATACAACTTAGACAATTATTATAACAACTAATAAAAATATAAATAATTTATAATAAAGTTAAAAGTAATAAATGATAGTTTAAAATTAAGCTTCGGAATATCTAATAATTAGCAACCAGATTTTTTTAGTAAACCATGTGCTTAAAATGTATATACGTAGATTTATCAACGTTTTAATTTCAGATTTCTACTAGATTTTATTATTTACATAATAATTATCATCACTATACTGAGCCAAAAACGGTTCCTATTGGTAAATGATTTATTAATAAAGGGGTTGAACAAGTAAAGTTTAGTATCAAAGATTACTTAATGGTAGACGAATTATAAGGTAAAATTATCGTTATCTTTTATTTTTCTGTGGCAATAAATTTGGATTTAAAAAATATATAATTTTGATAATTTTAAAATCAACTATCATTTTAGATCAATTTAAATTTAAGATCCTAGATCCTAATTTTTAACTTTTAGTATCAGATTGAAAATTGGTGTGAAGAATAAAAGCTGCAATAAAATGGATCTAAATAAAAAAAACTTCAAAAAGCAAAACAACAAATATTCAATACATAAAGATGACTAGATTTACAGTTAAAGATTTAGCAAAGAATAAACCAGATAAGATAAACGAAATATTGTTTTCCGGGATAAACTTTACTTTGAACAATGGAGATATTTTAGCTATTAAAGGACCATCTGGTGCCGGGTACTTTAGAAATGATGTTATTCTATGTTATTTACTTATTCTATTAGAAAAACGACATTTGTAAAATGTTTAGCTGAATTAATACCTTTTGAATCTGGAACATTAATTTTAGATGACAAGTAATTATTTTAAACTGTCGCTATTTATTGATTAATTTTAAATAATAGAACACCAGAACAGATGGGTATACCAAGTTGGAGAAGTAGGGTTATGTACGTTCCACAGAGACCAGGTAATTAAATTTAAACTTTATAAATTGTATAATAACATATTTATTTAAGCTATTTTACCCGGAACTCCTAGACAATTTTTCACAAAAGTACATGGTTTTGCCAGTAACAAAGATAAACATGCAGAAGATCCAGTTGAAATCGGTAAAGAGTGGGCAGTTAATGTAGATTTATGGGATAAAGAATGGTCCACTTTATCAGGAGGTGAAAGTCAACGTATATCTATGGCAATAGCTTTAAGTTGTAAACCTAAAGTGTTACTTTTGGATGAACCGACTTCCGCTTTAGATCCTAAAACAGTTCGTTTAGTTGAAAAAACTATTTTAACTAGGAATTACTTTGATGCTGCAGTTTGGATCACCCACGATCCTGAACAATGCGATAGAGTTGCTACTAAAGTTCTCACTTTATCCGGATTACCCAACCAATATGAGTTGATTGATGTAATTACTGGAGAAAATTCATCATTAGATCTATCTCAAGGTCCGGATGAAATTATTATTCAAAGTTAAATTATTGTTATTGTTTCGTGAAATGTGTCGATTTCTAATTTTTAAAATAAACCTATATTTGTAAACTACGTTCTTTACATACAAATTTATTTCAACTTTTTTAGACTTTTAAATTTTAAAGCAAAAACACAATTCCACAAACTTTAAATTCAAACTATTTTAAATGAATTCTTTCTTACAGAATAAACAGAATAGAAATTTGTACCTTAATAACTATTTAATAATTAAATATTTGACTCAAATTAATTATGATAAGCTTATTTATAATCTACTTCTCTACAATTTTTAAATAATATATTTATCTGTTGATTGAAACCTAATTTCAAGCTAATATTAATATAAGTAAAAAACGACAAAAAAATCATTCTTCCTTAATGAGAATCCAGAAACTATAAAAACCATTCAGAAATGTATTAATAAATATTAATAAGTTTAAATAAAATAGCTTAAATTAGAAAACTTAATTGAAAATTAATATATTCTAACTTTGATTTTTTTTAAACCCTACTGCACAATGGCCAACAATATTTATTTATTTATAAAGAATTAAAAATTATAAAAAAAGGATTATCTAGAGCTAAAGATAAGATTTTGTATTTTTAATATTTTGTTACCTTCAATTACTATATTACTAATATTAAAAGTTAATAGATTTATGAAAGTTATTTTTTAAAAATGTAGCCAGTCTAAACATTATTTAGATTCTCTTGTAAATAAATAAAAAATTATAATTTTAATAAGCTTAGATAAATAATTTTTTAGAAATAATTAAGTTTTAGTTTACTAGTAGTTTAAATTTATTAAAATACTTAAAACTAAAGGTTTACTTTATAAAGTTTGAACTAATAATAATAATAATAAAATAATAGCTATTAAATTAAAGTACTATTATAAAAAATAGTAAAAGTTAGTCCTTATTAGTAAATTTTTAAAATATTTATATACTTTTTTCTTTTTTTAAAAGCTGTATTTAAAATTTAATGTTTTAATATATATATATATTTTATTAAAAACTAACTATAAGATTTTATATATATTAACTTTTTACTAATTAAAATTTATTAATTTATATAGTTTATAAAAGTTTAATTTAAAGCTTTATATTAAAAAAACTTAATTTTATATTTAAACTAAAACTTATAATTAATATATTAAAATAATAGTTTAGTAATTTTATTAGCATAGTATTAGTTTTTATTATAATATAAATAGTTATATATTTATAATTAAATTTAAATAGTTAAATTATATTTATAATTAAATTTAAATAGTTAAATTATATTTATAAAAATAAATAAATATAAATTAAAATTATAATAATAAATAATAAGTAATAAAATAAATATATATATAATATATAATTGTAAAAGTAAATTAAAATTAAATATCTTATTAAAAAATATTTATTATAATAAAATATAAATAATAATAAAGTTATAAATAGATAATTAACTATTTTTAAAAGTAGTTTATTATTATTTTAAAAATTAAAATAATAAAATTAGCTAAAAATAAAATTTTATATTCATAGTTATTTGCTTTTATATAAGTATAAAAAAATAAAAAATAGCAGCTTATATTATATTTATAAAGTAGATATAATAATATAAAAGTAGGCTAACAATTTTGAAAATTATATATTTATAGCTTATAGCTATAAATATTAAATATATACTAAAAAACTATATTATTATATAGTATAAGTATATAGTTAGCTTTATAATTAAAGCTATTAAAAATAAAATTTTAAGTAGTTATATATTTAACTCTTATTATAAAATTATATAAAAAAAATATATAAATGCTTTTAACTTATATATTATTTATATTTGTAGCTTGTTTAAATAAATTATAAAATTATACTTTTTATTTTTTAGTTATATTAAAAAAATATTTAAATATAAGCAAAATTAAGTATTTTTTAAATTTTGCAAAATACTAAAATATAACTTTAGTACTATAATATATTATTAAAATAGTTAGTATAATATAAAAATAAAGCTATATAATTTTTTAAATTTTAATAATAAAACTAACTAATTTATAAATTTTAATTATCAAGTATTTTAAAATAATTTAGCATTTTTAAAATTTCTTTTTTTTACTTAATAATTTTAAAAAATATTAACTAAATATAAAAACTTAAAATGCTATAAATAAATAAAATAAAATAAAACTAAGCTAAATAATAATAATTTAAAATTTTATTATTAGCTATTAATATTATTAATAAGAATAAATAAATATATTGTAATTATATTAATATTTAATTAAAATTTTTAAAACTTAATTGTAAATTTTATACTTTTTAGCTTTTTTATTTATATTTTACTATATAATTTTTAATTTATTAAAACTTTTTAAAGCTATTTTAAAGCTAATTTAATTTAATTTTATAATTTAAATTAAATTTAAGCTAGTTTAAAATAGTAATTTAGTAATATTTAAAAAATGTTATATATATTAATATTTATAAAGTTTTTATTAACTAACTTTAAATTATTTATAAAATCTATTTAGCTTATAGTTTTTATCTTAAATTTACTAAATTTATTAAGATTAAAAAAAACATTATAAATATAATTTATATATTTTATAATTACTATATTCTATTTTTATTAATAAAATAATATATACTAAAAATATATATTTTTAATTTAAGTTTAATTTTTTTATATGCTTTTTTTATAAAATAAAGGCTTTTATATATAATAAAATAATATATTTTATTAGAAACTAGTAAAATATACTCTTATTTTAGTAATATTATAGCTTATAAATTTTATATTTAGTATTAAAATAATGTTTAATTTAATTATATAGTTAAGTATTCTAATTTATTTTAAATTCTAATGCTTTTTTTTAATAATATTTTTTTAATTCTTAATATAATAATAATTTTAATTATATACTATATAACAAAAAAAATTTTAAAAAAAATTAATTAATAAATTAAATTAGTAGATAAAACATTTTAAAGTTAACATATTACTTTAAAATTTTAAATAAACTAAATAATTATGTTTACATTATGCAAATGCATAATTACTGCTATAGTACAACTATTTTAAATAAATAAATTTTAAACTTTATATAAACTGGTATAGTTATATATTTTAAAAAATATTTGTAAAAGTCTTAATATTTAACTTTTTTAAAAAAGTAATGCAAACTTGTATCTATTAAAAAAATTAGATTCTATTATTGCAAACTTAATTTATATATCTTTTTACTAGCAACAATAAAAAATTGAAATACTATATATAAATAGTATCAATTTGAATATTAAAAATAAGTTGAATAAAGTGAATAAAAGCTTTATAAAGACAAAATTTAAAATAAAAAGTAGTATAAGTATATACTTTTTTAATTAACTAATTCAGAATTAAAACTTTATTGTTTTTTAACTTAGAATCTATAGTTTACATAGCAGTAAACAGTCTCTATAGTAGAATAAAATTTGTTATTGTACTTTATTTTAAGAAAATATATAATAAAAATAGACTATACTATTAAACAACAGAATTATAGCAACTGGTATAATTAAAATTAATTAAAATATAATTTTATTTTCCAAGATAATTAAAGTATACAAGTACTTGGAAAATCCCACTTGTACCGAAATAAAAATTAGATCCATCTTTAAAAGTAAGCCCTTTATTTTTACAAATGCACCAGAAATGAAGTTACCTTCAAAGTACATTTATTAATTAACATGCTCCAAATTTACAATTAATATAGAGAATAAACACTTTTGGGGGTTAGTAAGATCGATCGAAATTAAAGGGGTGGTGTGATAGAGTTATTGGAGAGGCATCAAATTAACTTGTAAAGTAGAAGATTGAGAAGCGGTATGTTTACCGATGACCTTGCGTATAGCACTTTCGAAGCCATCCACAGGGAAGACTTTGAGGCCTTTGGTGATATTTCTAGGTTTAGGAGCTGGGAAGGCCATGATGGTGTTGTAGAGTTCAGGGTGAGAGGTAGGTGTGATAGTGGTAGGGTTGAAGTGCTGCAGATTACGTCGTATCCTATTCTTTTCTTCCAAGGTGAACAAACAGCCCAATAAACCTCCGAGGAGCTTGATCATGTCCACCGAAGTGATATAATATCCCTCCGAACCTTTTATGTGAATAATGGAGATGATCATGGCGTCGTTGTACTTGGCTGTGGAGTCTTCGGACGTCATCCTATCGTAATCCTTTTGTGTAAGTGGGTTGAATTGACAGCGTAAGGTATTAGAACCGTTAGAATCTAATTTCTTGGTAAATCTAACGAGTCTTCTTTGTGTAGACATTTCTTCTTCAGACCTAAAATAAATATGTTAGTTACAGTATAGAGAAAAAAATGATTACCAGTTGAGCTTCATCTCTTTGACAGGAGTTTCAAGCTTTAATTCAGCTTTGTTAATCACACCTTTGTAAAGATCCAGTTTCTTGAATGGTCCGCCGCTAGGAAGTATCTGTGGTTTGTCTTCGGGCGTCGAAGAAGTCGTAGCGATGGCCGGTTTAGGTTGAATTTTAGCTAGTTTAGGATCAGCTAAACCGGACAATAAACTAGCGTGTATTTCAGAAGAGAGGTCAAAGCTAATCGGGGTTCTTGACATTTTAAATCTACTTTTAGTTGATGAGTTAGTTTTAGCCTTTTTACGAGAGCTATAAGTGTCTGAGTTACAATCTGATTTCTCTGAGTCCAAAATCAATTTACTTTTGGAGGAGATTATTGCAGAATGGCGCTTCGCAAATGTATTTATAGGGCCATCGGTAGTTGTAAAGGTCATTGACATTTTATTAGCCGCTAAATTTGCACTGGAAGGCGGGTCGTTGCTAATTTTGATAAAGCTGTCTTGATTACAGCTGAAAAAATGGTTAGATAGGTTTAATTGACTGGAACGGGTAGGTATTTGAGGTTCAGCAGTCAGCGTTTGTGATTTAGTTGTGTTTTCTTTAGAACGCTGTGTGCTATTAATTGACTCTTCAATGATATTTTTAAAGAAAACAAGGTCTTGGTTTGCTGAGCTTTCGTTTTGATAGCTGTGACTTGATTCGGAGGAAATTTGGTTATAGTAGGTAAGAGGAGGATGGGAAACTTGATTTGCAGTATTTTGATCTATTGCTAATAATGACGTACTTAAATGGGTGGTATAGGTACCCATCCTTAATTTTGGTGGCTGATTCTCTATCGTGACAGGATCTACGTTGGGTGCCAAACACAAAGCTTCGAGGAATGAACTTGAATTAATCATACCTTTATTATGACCCATAACGAGATGTTGCGCAAACGGGCTTTGGTTCTGCATCGATTCACTTATAAAATTACCGAACAAACCGTTGTTCATCATGCTGTTATGGTTATGCTGGTTGTTATTATTCATGAAACTATCATTTAAAACCATATTTATATTATCGATCCCTTCACTTCTGAAGTTATTTTGGTTTAAATTAGAAATACCATGAGGAGGATTTAACGATGCATTTACATTGAAATTAACTCCTTGGTTAGTAATATTATCTGTTATATTAGCTATATTGTTCACGTGTAATCCGAGGTTCAATTGTGAGCTATCGTTACCGGACTGCTGAATTAACTTTGAAAAATCGAAGTTTGGTTGACTCTGCTGGAAGATTTGATTTGAATTTATATTGGTACTAAATTGGTCAGGAATAGTTATCAGCGGGTTCTGAGAGGGGTTTGAAGTGGTAGTAGTTACTTGTGCTTTCCCATCTGAATACATGAACTCGCCAAAGCACCAACTCTGTGCAGGAGCTTTGGTTTCAGGGTTTAGTGCTATCAAATACAAAGGAACCTTTTTAGTACTCCACCCTATTTCGTCAAGCCTAGGTAAAGTAGCGGAAAGCGATGAGTATCCCCTAGAAGTCCAATGTAAAGTATCCAATATCATCATACCTACGCCAAGCACTAAATTTAAATCGTTAATTTCGTAACTCCTGTCCAAAACGGCGGTAAATCTATCTCCAGGTGCTCCTGTTTGGGGGTGATATTCAAAAACCCTTACTGGCAAACTTTGTGTCGTATTATTTTGCAGCATACTTGAAGAATACAAAGGCCCAAATTCGAAGAAGTTAGCAAGTTAAGTTTAAAATTTATAACGAAAGTAGGCTTAAAAGCAAAGGAACGTAAAAAGTTGGAAGTAGATAGCAAGCAAAAACACAATTTTACTATAATAAGCGACAATAACATCATAAAGTGCGAAGACCTAAAGTAGCTCTCAAAAACCGGAAATTGGTCTTTGAACCAGCACAATTGAGTATCAGTGGAATAATATAAACTACTTTATTTATAGATCTGAGTATAAATTAGAGCACCTATCCCTTTTCGCTAATTTTACCCATCAACTATTAAACTTAGTCGCGCTTAAGCGAATTGTGATTTTTAACCAATAAAAAGGACTACCACCAAAATGAATTAGTCCGATTTTTATTGTAACAACTCGTTCTCGAACTTCATTAAAATCTAAAAATATAGGCTACTTAGTAGCTTCGGAGTTGATTTTTCCTACAATATATGCTTGTTAGAATGGTAGATTTAATAACAATGCCACTATTTAAGCGGTGATTAATATACGAAGCTGGGAATGAAGTTATTGTAAATCTCTGTTCCCTATAATATAGACTTGAATGACAAAATTTGGTGTAATTTGTAGTTCGGCATCTCGCTTTGTTTCAATATACTTTATGGCTATTAAAATTTATACGTGTAAATTTTTAGACACTTTGTAACATTAAAATATTAAATTTCGGTTGATATTTAAAAGCTATGTCGCTTTTTATCTAAATATGTTTAAAGTTTGAAATAAAATTTATATACGAATAGTTAAAGTGCTGTTATTAATGTAGTTAGCCCAGGCAGGTATTTATAAAGTGGGCAGCAACTAATAGGTTAAGGCTGGTTAATTTTACCCGTTCAACCTTTAAACCACTACCATTTACCAACGTTCTACTATATTTGTAATTATAAACAATACATATTTACAATGCTAGCGAACCCTTAAACCTTAAATTACTTTTCTTATAGTGAATTTACCATAAAGAGATCATAGCTTCTGATGCCTTTCCTATGCTTCTAGCTATATATTGTCTTTAGTTATTAAATTTATGCTGTTTTAAATAGATCAATTTTAAATATCGTTTAACAAAAGAAGTATTTGGCATAATATTCGCTATCATTTTATAAGTTTAAAAAACTGCTGTTTGTGTAGTTATATAGTTTTATTGTTATATGAACTTTAAAGAGAAATTATAAAATTTTGTAGTATATATTCACATCATTTAGGTTAGCATCTTTTGTTTTAGTATTTTAAAGTTGCAGGAGTATAATTGATCTAGAATAAAATTGGAAATCGTAAGATCCACTGTAATAAGTATAACATAATTGGAACATGTCCAATTAGTATGTGGATTAAGCTAGCGGTTTCCTATATTCTTAGAAGGAACAGAAAATCCGGAAATATGAAGTACTATTTTTAAAAATGAACATTTGTCATCTAAATTGTGATTGTAAAGCCATTTTCCTATATTTGGTTATGGGAGTTCGAAAAAAATAGTTGGAATATCAAGAAAAAACGAATATATATCTCGTACTACATCCTTAATGACATATCATTTTGTAGTCAGTTAACATGTCATATATCGCATGAAACTGAACATTCAACCACTATATATTAGTTTTTAGACAATATCGCCGACAAACACGTTTCTGTTAATTTTTCTATTCAAATGACATCGAACTGTTAAAAAATGTAAAATTTAAACTATTTTTAAATCACAACAAAGTTCACATTTCTATATAGATAGAGTAGTATTAATCGTAGCTGCTAATTGAATTATTTCCAACATTATCAAGCTACGTCAATGCTAGATTTACTTTCTATTGTGATACTGTTAACTTTAACAAAAACTTTACTATTTCAAAATATTAACTAGTTTTACATTGTTTTTGAATTTAAAGTTTAGCTTCTAGTTATAAAATCCCAGTTTTGATTTATGATTTAAGGTATGTGTACAGCAGTCTGTTTTTTGATATAGTAGCCTTACCAATAAGATATACGAGCCAACTTTTTGAAACTTTTTGTACAAATGTAGTAATCAAGTAATTTGAAACCCGGTGCTACATTCTGGAGCGATACCTTTCCTAGTTATTTAAATTTAAAATTAGTAATATTCTAAAAATACTATTTTGTAGAGAAAGTCTTAAACTTCAATAGATTTCACCATCAACGATACTATTTTTAATATAGAAAGTAAAGGCTAAACACCTATAATATAGTAAAGCTTGTTTACCTTTTGACAGCTATTGCTTCATAGAACGTTTAGTAGTTTGCTTTTGCTATAATTTTTTTGTTGTAAAATAATTTTATTTTTTAAAAGCTTTCAATTTGGCGGAATTTTTAGAAATTGATTTTAAAAGGTTTAATGAACTTTAAATTTATAAGCACATATTAGATCACAATTCAAAATTTAACCTTCAATTAAATTAATTTTCACATAAACTTTAAAATTTTACCATATTTTGGATTCTAGCAAATTTAAAAAAAAGAAACGCCAGAATGATTTTTAACTTCAATTTTTTAGCATACATGTTGTTTATACTCTTCTGATAATATCAACAGTTGCTTTTAGAAAACCAATTTGTTTATACACTAGTTCAAAGCTTAAATTTCGATAGTACTTAGTTAATAAATAAATTCAATAAAACAAATAAATATTAATTCTTTATTTTCATGTTCTCGAGCTTAATTTGGAATTTATTTCCATTTTAGTTAAAATCCATTACTTTAGAAAATTAGTACCGAAAACAAATAGCTATTAAAAGGAGGAAAATAGGTCTATAAACAAATTATTTTTATTGTTAACCAGCAACTTGTTCCAAATTTAATTGAAGTTACACCTTCACTTTTATACAACATCAATTAGATGGTAGCAGAATATCCCTAAAACATATTTTAAAAATAGATTAGTTAATCTAGAGCAATTTATTTATCAATTTTTGTTTTTTAAAATTTATTTTTTAGCTAATTTATATTTGAAAGTATTTCTATTATTAAATTTTTAATAGTAACTAATTTTTTTACTATTTATTAAACTTTGAAATAAATGTAGTATATAACCATTTAATTTATAAATTTAGTTAGAAAAAGATTATTAACTTTATTTAAGTTAACAATTAGTTTAAAAAAATTCCAATTTAAAATATCTTATTTTTAATTGCAATAAGATAAAAATATTATATATAAAAAAGTAAATAAATAAATTTTCTTATAATATTACATTTTTTAATTAATATAATTACCTTAGCTTAATAATTAAGTATATAAGCTATCTAGTTAAAAGGTATAAGATTAATTTTTCTAATAAGTAGTTCTATTATTATTAGGTAATATATAGCAAAATGTACACATTTTTATTATTTGTATATATTTATCTATAAAAAATATATTATTTTATTGTTTATATATATATATATTTATTAAATTTATGTTTTTATTTCTTTATATTCCTTTTACCTTTTTTTAATTTTACTTTAATAATAAATAAATAACAAATTATTAATTATTTATTAGCCAAACATTTAAAAAAACTAATATAATATTTTTAAAATATTAATATTATAATCTTAAAATTAATAATTTAGCTAAAATTATAAAAATATTAAATATAGTAAAAAAATTTATAACTAAAATATTTAAAAGCTAAAAAATAAAATTATTATAAAAATATATTTATAAATTAGTTTAAAAATAAATAACTATTTAATTAAATAATATTATAATAAAATACTAAATAGTAAGAATAAAAAATATATTTAAGTTAAAAAAAAAACTAGTATATAGTTTTATAAATAAATAAATTTTAAGTAGTTAAATTTAATAGCTTATAAATATAACTAAAAATAAGCAATTATAGCTAAAATAAAAAATATATATCTTTAATTTACTAAAAATAACTATATTTTACTATTAGCTAATTATTAAATTTTAAATAAATAAATAAATGATTTTTAATAAGTTTATAATATATAATTATAAAATAAAATAGTTTTTAATAAAAGTATTAATATAAACTCTAACTAATATAAACTAATTATATAATAAGTATTACTAATTATAAAGTGAAATTAATAAAAAAATATTAATAGCTTAAAGTAATTTAGTTACTTAGTAAATTTTAAATATATTAAAACTATATAATTATATATATATTAATAGCTAAAAGTTATAAAATTTAAAGTTAAATAAAAGTAATATTCTAGTAATAAATAAGTGCTATATTTAATTAAATTATATTAAAATAGCTATAAAACTACCTTTTAAACTTATATTAATAAATAATTAAACATTTTATTAAATTATAATATTAAACTAATTAGTAATTTTATAAGTTTATTTAATATCAATTATAAAACCTTTAATAAAATTTAACTATATTTTTTAAATATTAAAGTTTATATTTTATAATTTAAAATTGTAAATTATAGGCCTTTATAACTATTAAAATAATTATAATAGTTTTTTATAAATTTTTAAGCTTATATCTATAACTATTATATTATATATATTAAATAAGTTTATAAATTATTAGTATTTTAAGTAAAGTGTAATTAAATAATATATATAAGCTTAATTAATTATTTTTTATAAGTTGTTTTTTAATTAACTTTTAAAATTTTTTTATATAAGCAATTTATTTTATCTTTTAAAATACTAATAAAAAATTAAAATAAAAATTAGAAAAAACTTAAAGTATAATTAAAAATAATAAAGTAATTTATTTAATAATAATAATTATATTTATATATTTAAAAATTTATAAATTTTATATTCAAAACTTAATTTATTGATTTTAATAATTTTATACTTTAACTTTAACTATTTATATAATAAGTAAAATTTTATAACTAAAAAACTTATAGTTAAACTAAAATTTATTAAATTAAATTAAAATAGCTAAAATAATAAAACTATTAATTATTTTAAAAAGGAAGTATATAACTAATAACTAACTTATTAAATCTAGTTTTACTAAGTTTATAACTTATTTAATATTAATATATTAAATACTATTTTTAAAAATTTAAAAAAAAGAATTTAAAAATAATAAAAAATTAATACTTATATAAAATAATATACTAGCTTATATATATAAATTAAGCAAAATTTTATCTATTTTTACTTTTTTAGCTTATATATAGCTTTAATTTAAATTTTATTAAAATATTAAAGTTTTATTAAAAAAAAAGCTATAAACTATTATACTTTAATATAAGTAGTTTTAAATTAAAGATATAATTAAAAGTATAATTAAAAATTAAATTTATAGTATTTTTAAATAGATTTATTACTATATATAATAGTATTACTAATAAAATTAAAGTATATAATAAAATATATAATAAATATTAAGTATTAATTTTTTTTAAAACTACAATTTTTTAAATAGTATAAATGCAGACTATATATTTAATTGTATTGAAATAAGATTATAAAGCTTAAAAATTAATAATATAGAAAATCCAAATATTAAATATATATTAAATTATAAATTTAATATAAAAATCTATAAAATAAGCTTATATATATTTAAATATAATAGCAAATTTAAATTTATATAAATATAAAATTAATGCTATATTTAATATTACTTTTAAAATTTATATTTAATATAAGTAATATTTTTAACTAAAAAACATAAGTTTTTTTACTTTATCTAATTAATGCATTTCAGCCATAAAATGTAAAAATGCTTATAAAAAATTTAATTTTACAAATTTATACTTAATTTAGATAATGTACATTTATTAATTTATTAAACTGCTATACTAATAGTTCCTTTTTTATTTTAAGTATTATTGTTTTAATCTTAGCTATTAATAATTTTTTTTCTATTTTTTATAGTTAAACATTGATTTTATAAGTGGTTTTTAGTAGTAAGGACAAATTTAAAAATATATCTGTAATCTATTCAGTGTCATTTAAGCTTAATTTTATTGCATCTAAATTTTACTTTTGTGTATAATTTAAGTATAAAATTAGATAAAAAAATAAATATATTAGTTATGTTTAATTTAATGTAAACTAAACTATATAAAACAAAAATATAATATCAAAAATCTCTAATTGTCCAGCCAACCTACTTCATTAAGCTAAAAGTTTACTGCCAAGGACATAAGAATTTAGCCTTCATCTCCATGGTCTTACCTCTTAGTAAATCCTCATCTTGATTGGATTTTTTATAAAGGTTAGCCAGTAAATCCAATACCAATTTCCAATGTTCAGCTTTAGAGCTCTCCCTATGGTAGTGCTCCAGTGCAGTAATTAACAATTTCGATATATCTCCATCATTCTTACTGTTAGTACCTATGCTCAAAAACTGGGCAAGATCCAAGTACCTGTCTCCTTGGTGGGGAAATTTCAAAGTGTTTGTAGTAAGCAGACATTTGCCCTTCTTAAAATCTTGGAATTGGTTATAGCCTATAGCTAGAATCAGGTTGATAGGGTATGTATCCTCAGTTTTACTATTAACTTTAAGTTTATTAAGTTCGGTTTGAGCTGCCTGGAAAAGAGTGAAGTCCTGAGTTGCGGTAGCCATAGCTGAAAGGGTAATTAGAAGGTCGGTAGTTAAGGTGTTATTCTCAACGCTATAATAGTAACAAAATTATGTTAGTAAGTGCTAAAAATAGAAAGAAAAAAGTACCAGGCTAGAAGTTGCTGCTTAGCGATTTGTTGACTCTCCGAAGTGCCCAATCTCCACAGTGATTTAGCCAAGGTAGTCCTTACCAGCTTATCGAAGATCGGTAGGTTTGCAGTTAGAGGAAGTGCCAGTTCGAACTGACCGATAGCCAAATTGAAATCATTTAAATTGAAGTGAGCAAGTGCGGTGTTAAGATGCAACTGAGTTAACTCCAAAGGGGTGGCCTGGGCACCAAGCTGTTGAATACAGTTGGAAGCGGTTGTGAAAGCTTGTAGTGCCGCTTCAAAGTTAGAATTTTGAAGTAGGGAACGGCCACGGTTCAACTGCAGTTTCACGAACTGGTCGAGCAGTTCGGTACGCTCAGGGTGGAGCTGCTGCAGTTGAATCAGCAACTGTAAAGCAGAATCGAAGTGAATAGCTGCCTGATCGAAGCACAACTTCTGTTCCAAATACAAACCAAGGAGATTGAGTGCTGTCGGGTCATTAGTCTCAACTTGACAGTACTTTTGGATGGCGTCCAACCCTACTGAAAACTGCGGTTCGGGTACGGGTAGCTGTAGATTAAGGTAGTGATGGAAGAGGAAGGTGGGGTAGAGCTTCAAAATAGTCATCGAGACGTTTTCATTAATCTGTATGGTATGTTCGAATTGTTTAATGAGGTTCGTCTGATCATTAGATTTTGATTGTAGATCTGTTAATAAAGCACCTAACCAAGCCGGTAGATAGGTAGGGTCTAACTGCTTAGCCTTAGCAAAAATTTGGCTGGCAAGCTGGTGGTCTTTGAGTTGATGGGCTAAATAGCCGTAATTGGTCCAAGCTACTGGATCTTTACCATCTAATTGAATAGCGGTGAGGTAGAGGTGCTGGGTAAGTTTAACATCATATGGTTGTAGCAGTTTGGCGAGTTGGATCCAGTAGGTGATTGAGTCTGGCTGCAGATCCAGAGCTAGCTTGGCCAATTGGATGCTTAAAGGTTTGAAGGTATGGTGGTGAGTGGAAAGCAGGTCGTAGACAGTACTAAGTTTGTGAGCTAAACTGGCTCGGAGATCTGATTCGGTAGTCAAGTATATGGTAAATTTGTAGGCAGTTGCCGCACCGCAGAGTACCGCCTGCTGCAGCTGTATGTCTTCCATTTCACCCTGATTCTGGTCAAGGAGTTGGAGAAGTAGGTCAAGTTCCAAAAAACTAGGTAAGTCGGTGGCATTGCGTTTAGTTTGGACGAAGTTAGCAATAAGCTTAAGCAAATTTGTAGGAATCAAGTTTAAGTTTGATTTGCAACGGATCGCTAAAGCTAAACTATCCCCTACCAATTCGTACCACCCCACCAACTTCGGATCTAGCCCGAAACCTTCGATGCATCGTTGCAGGGAGGTAACTATTAAATCTACCGTCCTACCGAACCTACCTTCCAGGAATAGCCGCTTAGCGTAGTCCAAGCAACCTTCAGCAGCTAAACGAACGGCAGCCACTTTCAAATTAGTATCGATAATCTCAGTCTCTAACAATTTATCCAGGTGATATAGACCAGCCTGATGGTCCTCCAGCTTGAGGTTGATAAGTGCTAAATGGTATGTTGCGGTTGGGTTATCATCCGTACTCAAGTTTTTGGACCTCTGGAAGGCGCCCAAAGCTGCCTTGAACCTACCTTGGAGGAGATAAGTCTGACCTAGACCAGCCCAAGCTTGGAAGTTGGAGTTCTGTTTTCTGACACAGCTCTGGAAGTTCGTACGAGCCAGATCTAACCTATTTAAATGCAAATTGAGGTAACCTAATCGTAACCAGACCCAGTGCGATTCGGAGCAATAGGTGGATGCCATATTTAAAAACTTCTCCATTTCGATCAAATCAGAATTGGAACTGTATATATCGATTAGAAGTTGATATACCTCCAAACAGGTACGGTCCAACGATAGGTATTTCAAAAGACACTTCAACGTACGTGCAGTATCTTGCTGTACTTGTTGATAGTAATAGGCCAGGTACAGGTATGGTTGCGCCAGTTGAGAGTCAAGTTGAGCTGCCTTGATAAAACTGGTAAAGGCCTTGGCTGCATCAGCTTTACCCGATTCTATTGAAATAAGTTAATAATATAATCATATAGACCAGTTTACGGTTGGTTGTCCAATACAATCTTCCCATACGGTAATGAGTGATCGCATCCTCAGGATTAGTTTGTAACGCCTGTTCCAAACCAGTTTTAGCTTGGTCGATAGCACCCAAGTTAAACTGAGTCCAAGCCAGGTTGGACAGCCACTTCGCATGGTCGGGCTGTAGATTTAAAGCATGTAAGCAGATTTCTTGTCCGTTCTCGAACCTGTTCTGATTGAGCAGTAGGTCACAGTACCCCTACAATTATCGAAGGTTAGCAAATTAAATTACCAGTTTTAATATTTAAGTTACCTCGAGGACCTGTAAATTGTTGGATTCCTTCTGCACCAACCAATCGAAAAGCTGTTGTGCGTTAGGAAAGTATTTGGTACCGAACTTCATCAAGCTTACAGCTTGGATAAGCTTGTACCCCACTTCCAGCCTAAAAAATACAATCATTAAATATTATATTTAAAACGACAATTGGAGTTACTTGGAAAGTGGACTTTGGTTAGAGAACAAGCTGTTGAGGTGAAAGTGCAGCCTACCGGCTACCTTATAAGCGAGCCCGTACTCATTATTTTTGAAGTAGTGGGTGCTAAGTACGTTCAATTTAAAGGTTAACCAATCCTCCTTCAACAAACTTTCCTAAAAGAAACTAAATATATTAACTTAGATTTAAAAGGTACTTCAAATTGAACTAAGTCTTCTTTAGTTGATGGTACGAAAGTAAAATCATTAAGTAAAATCAAATCTAGATATTTAGTCAGCGATTTGTCTGATTTAACTTGATCAGAATAAGTTTGTAAAAATTCTCGATCGTACCCATCTACAATATTTTATTTAGAATAAAGTAAGCTTAAAAAACAAAAGTATATCGGAAATAGAAATTTACCTGAATCGTAAACATCGCTAAACTCCAACTTAATAATAACTACAGTAGGTGATATTGATTCTTCACTAATAGCTTGGTCGACCGTATGAACAAGTTTATAATAATACTAAAAATAACCAAATTAATTTTACTGCCAAAACAATTTAAAGTTACATCCAGCTTATTGCCAGCTAAACTGGAATCTAACACCCTCTTCAAAAATACTAAGTAATTTTCGGTACAAGCTAAGATCTCCTCCTTTGTCAATTGCTTTTTTAAACTTAAAAGTTCTTCCATATAACTCATATACTAATAGATAAAAAATAAGTTAACAATATAAATAAAATAAAATATTTACTTTAGAATTCAGTAGAACTTCGGTAATAACTTTCTTCTTAATAGTCTCCATACTATCCTCGCTTAACCTTCTACGTCTAACTTCTACTTCATCCACTATTTTTTTCTCATCTAATTGTTTTGTAAGTTGAGATAACTTTAATAAAGTTTCAGTAGGCTTAGGAAACTGATCTTGAACTGAAATTAGGTCGTAGTAAGCACTTTCAGGTCTTAAGTTATTAAGTTCGGTCATGTACTTGAAAAACACAGTTTAGTTTTAAAAATGGAGGTCTAAATTACTGCTGTAGTAGTTGATTGGGATCGACTATAATTTTCGATCAATTTTAAAGTTAAATCTAATACTCGATCACCTTTATTACTACATTATTAAAAAAAAAAGAAATTGAAGTCAACTTTAATATATATATAATACCTTTTTAAGTATAAATTTCTTGTTTCTTCAACTATATCAACCCACTTTTCTAAATCAAATTTAGGATTTTCGTATAATTTTATCAACCCCTACAAACCAAGCCAAAAATAGTAAATTTAACAAAATTGATTTAAAAATTTAAAAATTACTTGGTAAGCTAATAACCCCTCCGGTTGTAAACTTTTAGCTTTTAATAAGTAAGATTCACAACTTTCTAACTCTTCTAAGTTCTGTAAAGCTAAACCTAAGTAGATTAACCTAAAAAAAGTAAGTATAAGAATCTGATAGGTGTAAGGGAGTACGCTGTATAATTATCACTTTCGAACTGTAAGATACGTAAACATTCCGATTTCACTTTACTATAATCTTTACTACCTATAGCTGCTTTCGCTCGTTTTAAGCCCTCCTTACTTATAGCGGACATGTCTATACCTACTTTTTTTTTCTTTTTTGAAGCTCTATATAGTTACAAAGTATCACTAACTATAGATTCGAATTGAAAGCTTTCAACTTTTTAGGCATTTGAAGTTGGTTAAAGTTATGACGTAAATTTAAAAGCTTGTTGGAATTTTTGAGTTCTACCAATTAAAAAGTAGTTTTTAAGTGAATATAATTAGTGTTTAAGTTTATAATTTTTAACAAATGTAACTTCTAATATGGAATGGCTCAAAACTGATATAAGCATTTGTATTATATGATTATGCTATGTATAATAGGCTCATATAATAGCTCAAATGTATACTGAAGAACTGGCAGTATTAAAATAGTGTTTTAAGTACCTTTTTCCAAACCTAGATATTATAAAAAATGTTAAATAATTTGAAAATATCTTATTACTACTTATTACTTCTTATTACTTCTAGATACAACTAAATATTATATAAATTCTAATTTTTAATTACTCATGTTAATAAAATTAATTTTTAAAACTTTTAATGCTATAATTATAAATATATATACTATTAGTTAAGTTTTTTATATATTAAAAATTTAAATGTTAGCATAAATTTAATTATATATTTTTACATAGTCTAAAAAAATTTAAAATTATACAAAATATACAAAATATACAAAATATAAAAAATATAAAAAAGTTATAACTAAATTAGCTTATATTATAATTATAATATTTTATAATACTTTTCAATTATTTATTTTTTATTTATTAGCTATAAAATTTTAAAAATCAACTTAAGTTATAAATTTATTTAAAAATATTAAAAAAAATTAAAAAATTAAAAGTTGTAAATAATTAAATCTAATAGAAAATTTTAGCTTTTTAAAAATTATTATTTAAAAAAACTATAAATTTTTTTAAAATTAATATAATTTAATTCATTATAGCTTTTAATATTTATTAGAATTTAGTTTATATATTTTTATTTATCTAATTATATCTTTTTTAGCCTTTTAAATATAAGTATTTTTTATTATAGTATATTTATTAACATTTATTTATATTTAAAAAATAATATTTACTTATATAAATTAAGTTAATAATGTAGTAAATATACTTTTTTTTAATATAAGTAGATATATTTTTAGTATAGCTTATAAACAAAAAAGTGATTAAACTTATTTTTAAATAAAAAATAGATAAAATATTTATACTTTAGTTATTATTTTATTAATTTTTATAGTTTGTTTAAACTTAGAAGGCTTCAAAATATCTAAAAGTAATGTTATATTAAAAGTATCAATTACTTATAATCTTCAACTATATTTTAAGTAAATAGTAATTAGACTGGTATATCTAGTAACTAAAAATAAAGATATAAAGAAAACCAAAAACTTTTATAATAATATGGTTGTAAGCTTACTAAAGATTTGTTTACTCTATTGAAAAGTTAATCCCTCAACAATAACTGAATATAAAGTTTTAATTAGTTTCAGCAGTCACAATAGGTTTAAAAAATTTAAAGATAAAAACTTAGTGAGAAATATTAAGTTAACTTTTATTAGAAGCATGCAACAGGATTTAGTAAGATATATAAAAGTCTATTCTAATTATAAATATGGAATAGCCTTAAAGTCATACATCCAATTTGGACAGTTACTCTCATACTGTGCAAGCTTAGCCTTTAAATTTAAAAACTTTTGAAATTTAGAAGCTCTCAAGATTTCAAATTCATTTCTATTGTAAAGAGAAAAAATGTTATCATCAATATAAAAGAAGTTGGGAATTTGGATAAACTTATCTAATAACGAATTAATATTTCCATGACGCAGTAAATATAAAGCTCTGCCCATCTCCCAGATTAAGCCATCTGAAGCTTCAGGATCAGATTGTTGCGAAATATTGACGGTAATATCAAAAGGATCTTCAACGGTAATTAAATTTAGCCTTGCACCCCTATTGTCAAAAGCTATTAGTTGAAATTGAGAATTTTTTCGGTGGACTAAACCACCTAATCTAAGTGATACAACTTGATTTATACAATCAAACTTACTAATCATAAAATCAAAGTAACCTACTAATAGTTCGAAAGTTGAAGGTTGCTTGTTGTAATGTAAAGGACTTAATTTAATTGTATTATTAAAGAAAATTGAATGTCCATTATAGTTTCGATTTTCCAAAGGGTCATTGCAAATTAAGCAATTCGTTGGATGTAAAGGTTTACTAATGTTAGGGACTTGACTCCAACGTTCAGGAAGCATAAAAAAATCATGTTTTTCACAAATAGCTTGAAGATTTGGAATATACCCACTACCTACCGCATAAGCCAAAAACATTGTTGTATGGCAAAAAGAATTGAAAGTACCTTGAATAACTTTGTTTAGTTCACGCATCTTCGCCCAAGCTTTTATAGTTAGAATAGCATATCGGATGTTTTCGTATAAGTTAGAATAAGCAAAGATTAATTGAGTTTTGTGCCAAACCAAATCATCACCAATTGTAATATCACAATGTATATTTGAATGTATATGAGTAAATTTCAATAAGGGGATCGTGCTTTTCTTAATATACATTTTTTTGAAATCGTTCATTCCTATAGTCTCTAACTCATAAATCATTGAATAAAAGTTTTCATCGATTTTTTTAGGATCCCAATCTTGTAGACTTCCGCTATCAAGACGAATATCAATGTCGCTACCTTCTGTAATAAGTCGGTTTGATACGGACCTACCTATATTAGATATATATATAGCTAAAAAAACTACCCATAAAGTCTAACTTTGATTGAGTCACCCCATACAATTTTAATGGCTGCTACAATTTTATTAAAAAGTGAAACATATTTTTCTTGTTTTAGATAAGTATAGTCTATTTTCTAAGAATTTGAGTAGATTTATAAAAAAATGTATACCTTAGCAAGCTTTAAAACCTTATTTTCATGTATTCCAAATTCTGGTTTATATTGATAATAAAGTTGAGCTCTTATCTCATTCAAGTTTCTTGTATCTAAACCAAATTCTTTTGAAATTAAATATAATTTATAGTAATAGTACGTTACCTGATAAAATAGAATAGTATAAAGATGAATCTATCTGAAGAAATGCTCTAAGGCTTGCTAAATCGGGATCGCTAGCTTTAAGTTTAATTAAAATATCATTTTCGTAAGACGTATGCTCCCATATCCCTGAACACTGCTCAGAACAATTTTCAAGTAACTTAGGAAGTAAACACCCTATGTAATTAGAAATATCAGGATCTGCTTTAAGCGAATTTTCTAGTTGTTTGCATGTTAAGCTTTTCCAAGGTGAATTTGTTAAAATAGTAATAATTTGTTTAAGAGATAACCAGACTTTTATATTATGAGGCAACTTTTTAAATATAATTTTTTCATATACTTGTAGGTATGAGTATATAGCTTCACTCCACTGTGGGAATCTCTTTGCTTCTTTCATTTTAAAAGTAAACGGTTATATATTTTTTATTAATAAATAGTATTTCACTTTATGAGAATAATTGGCTAACTTTATTTTATGCAAGCCTTTGTTTAGAAATCATTTATTTTTGTTTCAATTTATAATTCTTCGTTTGAAATTATAATTTAAAATATTAATTAGAATTAATATTAATATTTGACAGGAAACTTCTAGATTTCAACTTTTTCTATTTTTTGATCCGAATTATAAGGGTATTTTAACGTCATTAACATTATGATTTATTTAAATTTAAATACTTAAATTACTACTCAGTTCTAATTTAATAGGAAATTTACTTTTATTTGTCTTAAATTAAGCTTTATATAATATTTAATAAGCTTTATCAAAATCATTTAAAACTCATTTTTAGCATATAAAAGCCATTTTTATTTTACCTTTAAAATTAGTTATAAAAAGCTAAAGTAGGTTAATCCTATTTTTTTCACTATTATAAAATGTAAAAAAATATTAGCAATGTTTAATTAAAATAAAACTTTAACAAATAATAGCTATAAGTATGATCCATCTTTGCTTATTATGAAATCTGTTTCTTTTTACCTTTTAAAAAGTTTAAATAATATTTATTTATCTTATAGTAAGCTTTAAGTATAAATAACTTTAAAAATAATAGTAAAAACTACTTTAATACTTTCTATAAAATTAAAACCTATCTAATTTTAAATAATATTAAGATGAAAAAAAAATATATATTAATAATTTAATTTAAATTATATTATTTTAACTAAATTTAGAAAAGTATAACTTAAAATTTTTTTAAATTATTTAAAAAAAAGTTAATTTTATTTAAAAGTAGTTAAAAAACTATATATATACTAATATAGCTATCTTTAATTATTATATATATATATTTTACTATTAAATAATTTATTTATACTTTATTTTTAAATATTAGATACTTATTTACTTTATTTAAATAAAGTATACTTTATTATAATTATTTTATTTTTTATTATAAGGTTAAACTTTATTTAATAAGTAAAATGAATTTTTATATTATAATAAAGTTTAAATTAATAAAAATAGTAATAGTAGTTAATTCTATTAGTAAAAAAACTTAGTTTAAATATAGTAAATAACTATATAGTTAATTAAATCTAAATTTAACTGTTAATATATTATATAAAAAGTATAGTTTATATAGAATAAAAATAATAAATAGAATAAATAATCTATAATTTTAGATAAAAATCTAAATATTTTAGTAAAAAACTTTAATATAAAGCTAATAAAAAATTAGATTAATAGTAAGTTATTTATTAAATAAAGTTATAATTAAAATATTAAGCAAAGTTTTAACTTTGCTTTTTTGTTTTCTTTATATATTTTTTCATTAGTTGCTAAGTATAATTGAGCTATACTAAGTTTTATCTCTAATTATAAATTA